>JANAVB010030814.1:791924-822337 GCA_029216955.1 Iris pallida | reverse complement strand
GATGAAGATTATACTTTAAGCATCTTCGATTGCTTATCAAAAGCAATAAGCTTCAGCTTCCAAAGGCAAAATTGCCAGAAGAAGTGGGTAAACTGATCACCCTAAACTGTGTTTATCACAGATTTATAGGGCATCCAACCAGAGCATGTTGTGCTCATAGGTAAAATCCAAGAGTTGGTCAACTCTGGAGCAATTACTCTACAACAGGACGAGAAAACGGTGACTGCTAATGTTTTCTCTACAATTCGGTGATTTTCTACCGCAACTTGCAAGATGGTGTTGTCCCCATTTCAAGGACTACTCTTAAGATCGTGAATCTCCCACCTCCTCAAAATGAAGGTCTTGTTCCGCTGTCAACTGACAGAGGAGAGATTATGTAGATTCACCCAGATCTGGTAGCAGAATTTGAAACGCCTTCCTCTTCTAAGCGAAAGAAGCATTCCAGATCTAAAGCCAAGAACTGTAACATGGTATCCTTTGAACCAGTAACAGAAGAAGAAATTCTAATGGGCACTAGATCAGGAAAACCCTATCTTCGGGAGTATTCCAAAATCAAGAGAACCCTGCTCCATCTTCTGATGTTCCTCCTTTATCATCTTCTCCTGGCGAGAATGTACCATCCACATCCTTGCCGGTGGTCGAACCATCTCCTTCTAACCAACAGCAGCCGACAAGGGAAAACAACCTGTCTGCTTTGATAAAGCATTGAAGAAGTCCTCATCTCTCGGACTTGAGAAGCTATATAATTTTGAATATTGGCTCAATTGGCCAATACTCCAGCAAGATTGTCAATATTTGAACTCTAACGTCTCTCAAAAGACTCGAGAGACGTTAAGTGAAGCCTTGATACAGGCTGACGCTTGTCTTACTCTTCTTAAAAAGCCTGAAAAAGAGCCAGTAAGCTGTGTACATTGTCATAGTGTATTTGAATTAATGCCCAATATCACTTTTACATAAGATGACATGTTGTTAGAAGACAATCATCATGATTGTCCTCTCTATTTCATGGGTATGTGGACACCATGAAAGTAGATCGCATTCTGATTGACCCAGGGTTCGCACTTAGCATTACCGAAGTCTTTACTGGATGCTTTGAAGATCCCAGTGCATAACCTATCTACGACTATCACTACTATCCTGGGGTTTAGTCCAGGAAGAAGTGAACCTTTGGGAAGATACGCCTAAAACTTCAAATTGGCAATCTTCTTACAAATGTAACTTTCTATGTTATTAACAATCATGGCTCATACAACGCTTTGTTGGGAAGGCCATTCCTCTATGAACACAATATTGTACCCTCTACGCTCCACCAAGTTTCAAATATGTGGATGGTAATAGAGAAGTCCAAAAAAGGTTGCAGATCTGAATCCTTTCAAAGGGGTTGAAGCATGCTGCAATGATTCTCGCATGTACAAGGAAGAATTCATGAAGGTAGTACTAGCAATGGACACGGATGAAGAACAGAAGAGTGTGCCAATGATACTCTGGTGATTCCCGTCAAGGACGCACCTTATGTCCTCAGTCTTCCAAACCACTGACCATCTATCTTCCTTCCCATGAGAAACAGCCCAAGGGTGATAGTCGGGAACAAGAGAGCTCACCTCTTCTTAGCCGCTTGTAATCGACCTTCGTCGCAAGAAGCTCCCTCCTCCTTCTCGTTCTTCTTCTTCCCCTCTTGTCATCAATCTGACTAAGCCTGCTAAGGCTAAAGTTGCTGTTGTAAATGATGGTGTAAAAATCAATAAAGCATCTCTTTTGCAGTATACTGATATCTTTTACTATACTCAGTGTTATTTGGATACGCTAGATAAATTTAAACCACTTACAATAGAAGTCATATCATCTCTGCGAAATGTGGTATCATTGGATTCAATACAAGAGTCGTACTTCTTAGTACCGTCTCGAAAGAAAGATAAAAAGCCTATATTTCTTCAACAAAAGAGAGGAACCAAAAATTGTGCTCTATAATGATAATAGAGATGATACGGGAAGGCTACAATTACACCGCTATAGTCCACAATCCAAAGCCATCATCCGTAAAATGGGCTATGATTTCAGAACATGCCTCAACAATGGTAAAGGAAGACGGTCTCCCCTTCGTATTGCTGTTCCAAAAGGAAAATCACAACAATACCATAGTAAATCGAAGCGGGGCTTAGGTTATGCTTCACCCCTCCCAACTCCAGACCTTCTGAATCTGATGAAAACGATCTAACTCTTCTGATTTTATTTCATGGGATTCTGACACCAGCATTGGTCATGTTCATAGGGTGATGGTATCTTCTAACATGGTGTCTGCCGAATTCTCAGAGAAGATGAAGATGACATTGAAGAAGCTCCTGAAGTGGACCCTTGGGCACAAAAGAAGGACAATCAGTAGGAACTTCGTTTCGAACAACGAGAACCACCTACTGAAGATCAACTTGTCCAAATCGATATTGGAGAGGAGGGTGTATCACGACCAATCTTTATTATCAAAAATCTCACAGAGGATGATAAACAAGAGTTAATTCATCTTATTCGTGAATATATTGATGTATTCCTGGAGTTACGAAGATATGCCGGGATTAGATCCTCAAATTGTAACTCACAAGCTTAACATTCTGCCGAATGTCAAGCCGGTCAAACAACAACAACGGCGATTCAAGCCTGAAATAATGGATGCAATTGATGATGAAGTCAAAAGCTTATAGCTTGCGGTTTTATCAGAGAAGAACACACATCATGACTGGGTAGCCAACGTTGTACCAGTTCTGAAGAAGATCGGAAAGGTTCTAGTTTGCATAGACTTTAGGGATCTCAATGATGCTTGCCCTAAAGACGAGTTCCCTCTCCCAATTACTGATGTCATGATCGACAATACATGTGGATTTGAACGAATTTCTTTCATGGATGGGATTTTCTGAATATAATAAAATCCGGATGAATCCTGAAGATGAAAACATACTTCATTTACTCCTCGGTGTGTACTGTCATACGGTCATGCCATTTGGTCTTAAGAACGCAGGTGCAACTTACCAGCGGGCTATGAGTACTATTTTTTGAGATCATCTGCGAAAGACTGTTGAATGCCATGTTGACGATATTACTGTCAAAAGTCATCTCAAAGAAGATCACATTCAAGATTTAAGAACTATCTTCAATCTAATGCGCCAGCATCAACTCAAAATGAACCCCACCAAGTCTTTCTTGGGTGTCTCTAGTGGTAAGTTTCTCGACTTCGTCATTACCTCTAAGGGTAAACACGTTGATCCCGAGAAGATCAAAGCCATTCAAGAGATGCGTCCTCTACGCAACCTAAAAGAGCTACGGGGATTCCAAGGTCGACTTGCGTACATCAGGCAGTTCAATTCGAATTTATCTGGACGTTGTAGACCATTTACTCAATTAACAAGAAACGTGTATCTTCGTTTTGACGAAAGAATGTCAACGAGCATTTGACGATATAAAGCGGTATTTAAGAGTCCACCGGTTCTTGTACCACCGATCTTAGGAATACCCTTCTTAATGTATGTCCGGGCAATGGATCATTCATTCGGAGCTTTGCTGGCTCAAAAGAACAAGGAAGGTCATGAACAAGCCATCTACTATCTTAGCCGAACGATGATTGGAGCTGAACATCGTTATAGTCCGGTAGAGAAGGAATGTTTAGCCTTAAAGTTTGTTGTTCAAAAGACAAGAATTACATTATAGGCCAAACTATTCATGTCATATCCCAAGTCAATCCTCTTCGAGTCTTAATGAAGAAGCCAAGTACACTCAATTCTAGGCTTGCCACATGGGCCATATTACTAGCACAATATGATATGGTTTATGTTCCTCAAAAATCTGTCAAGGCTAAGCACTTGCTGACATCTTAGCAGCTTATCCTGTCCCTGAGACATCTAAACTCTATGATGAGATTCCAGACGAACATTAGAATCAAATATGATCTCAGAAGAATTTCCTACCTGGAGGTTGTTCTTTGATGGAGCTTCTAGATTTGGACCAGGAGGTACCCTTGTAGCTGGAGTAGGAATTATTCTTGTTTCACCCGATGGATTAGCTATTCAAAGGGCTTATTCTTTAGGCGAATGCTCTAACAATGTGAAAGAATACAATGCCTTGCTCATTGGACTCCAATTAGCCAAACAACTGGATATCGAATATCTCGAAGTATCTGGCGACTCTAAACTAATTGTTAATCAGGTTAGAGGCATATATGAAGTCCGATCAAGATCTAGTACCATATCATGAAGCAGCAACCAAGATAGCTTCTTCATTCAAAGGATTCTTCATCAACATGTACGTCGTACATGCAATACAGAAGCCGATGCCTTAGCTAACCTAACTGCGGTATTGGCAATTCCAGTCAAAAGACAACAAATGGTTGTTATCTCTAATAGAAAACTATTTTGTGTCGAAAACAACCACAACATTGAATTCAGCAACCTAACTGAGGTCAGTGATATTCACAAGGACTGGATAGCACACCTTTCATTGATTTTGTAGTGTATGATATCTTGCCAGAAGATCCTAAAGAAGCTACAAGTATCCGTCGTCGATCGCTTCGATTCTATTATAATCATACTACTAAAACACTCTATCGAAGAACTTTTGATGGATTGCTTTTAAGATGTCTCGCTAGTGATGAAGCAAAGCAGATATTGCGTGAAGCTCATGATGGCGTTTGTGGAGCACATCAGCCATGTCCTAAACTACAAGATCGTATTCGACGTATGGGCTACTACTGGCCCTCTATGGCATCAGATGCTATTGACTATGCAAGAAAATGTCGTGCATGTCAGATTCATGCAGATTTCATTTACCAACCATCGAAATTTCTTCATCCGACTGCTACCTCATGGCCTTTTGAAGCGTGGGGCATGGATATAATTGGCCCTATCAATCCTCCTTCATCTAAAGGGCATCGGTTCATCTTAGCTATAACTGACTATTTCTCCAAGTGGGCAGAAGCTATACCATTGGCTGAAGTTAAAACGAGTAGTGTCATCAACTTCATCAAACATCACTTAATATACAGGTTTAGTGTCCCTCGCCGAATCATCCATGATAATGGACCGCAATTCATCAGCCAAAAGTTTAATAGGTTCTGTGATGACAACAGAATCAATAATGTTGCCTCGACGGCCTATAATCCTGCGGCTAATGGGTTGGCTGAAGCATTCAACAAGACCATTATCAAACTCCTCAAAAAGTTTGTCTCTATCAACAAACGTAATTGGAGTGATAAACTTGGAGAATGTCTGTGGGCATATCGCACTACTGTCCGTAATCCTACAGGTTGTATACCTTTTTCTCTAGTATATGGGTGTTAAGCTGTTCTGCCTTTGGAAATTCAAATTCCATCATTGAGGATCGCTTTTCCTAACGAACTTACTATAGAAACAATGATCGTCTTCGGCTTCAAGAGTTGGAGGCGCTCGACGAGAAAAGGTTACTGACTCAACAGCATATTGAACTTTATCAAGCCCAGATCTCAAAAACTTTAAATCGCAAAGTCAGAGTGCGGACATTTCAAGAAGGCGAGTTGGTTCTCACAGTCAGATGTCCTATGACTATGACACATATGAGCAAAGGCAAGTTCAAGGCAAAGTGGGAAGGGCCGTACGTGGTAAATAAAGTCTTCTCCAATGCAGCCTATCAATTACCAGATATGGATGGCAGAGTTGTTATGATGCCTATCAATGGCAAGTTTCTTAAGAAATTTTATGTATAAAGACATGATGTAAATAAAAGTTCATTTTCATTCATGGAATTACATAAATATTAAGGACGGGGAGGAGGCCCTATCCTTCATGATTAAATACATAGTTTGCCAACAGTTCAAACATCTCATTGTCTGAACTCACAAGAAACTTGCAGGCAGCCATCCTCAATGCCTCTTCTTCGGTAGTCTTCCCAGGTTCCACTAACTTGGAGATCAAATCCTGCCCTGGTGCAGGAGGAACAGTTGAGCCTTCGTCTCTTTCTTTTCGAGAAGGCACGGGAGGCTCAGTAGAGGGTATCTCGGTTTCTTCTTCTATCTTCGGAGCAAGTAAATCTTTGGAAGACATTTTCGTACAGAAGGGAAAGCGATTGACAATATCTACAAAATATTTGTTCTATTATAGGCAAAATAAATAGATAATCAGCCTCGAGAACTGATGCAACTTTTGGAAAAAAGCACAACTGTTCGTTCATTTATAACTATTCATTCATTTATAACTGACCATTCATTGTCCCTTCTCTAAAACTGACATGACTATTCACTCATTTATTCTTTTCTTTGAGAGTTTGAACAACCATTCATTCATTCAATGTCTCTCCCTTAAAATCGAAGTGACCGATTACTCATACATTTATCATAATAAGAATCCATGTCTCTGGATTCCAAAATAGCCACGTCAAACAACTTGCCACATTCGCATTCTATCCGCGTTCTGTTATCTATGTCAGCATATCAAAATTAAATTATAAAAAGGAGAATAATGGGACAATCATTTCTTTATTTCTTCTTTAAAAAGCATAAATACATCTTGATGAAAATCTATTACATCTCTAATTTTCATTCTAATGAAGGTCTATTACATCTTTGGATCTTCCCATTTGATAATGAAGGTCTATTACATCTTTGGATCTTCTTATTTGTTAGTGGCAATTCCTTGTCGTCTCGACCTGAAACAACGAGCCAGACAATAGAATCAACTCTGGTCTTCTCTCTCAGAAAGACGAGAGGAGAACCCCAGAGTGCAGCAGCCCAAAGATGAGCTGCTGTCAATACAACTGGTGGAGAGAAGACGACCCGCCAGGGGAACTAGGAACGAAATCAGCCTTATGATACAATTCCTAGTTCTGCGTCTCCACCATCCAACTCTCATGTGTATAGGCTCTTCCTACCATCTGAGGAAGACCCTTCTTAAACATGAAGAGTCCTGAGCTGTCTGATTTGAGTGTCAGAACCACATGAGCTGTCTGATATGAGTGTCAGAAGAATGCCATCTACAATATCCAAATCACCAATGCCAGTCCTGAAGAAACTTGCTAGCCGAATTCCTACAAATATTAACAAAACAGGAAAAGTTAGCAGAATCTATCAGCAGTGTGCGCCTATCAACAGGCACATTTTAGCAGTGCGCGCTTATCAACAGGCGCATATCAGTAGACTGTGCCTATCAATATGCGTATATCAGCACTATGCGCTTATCAACAGGCACAAACCAGCAGTGCGCGCTTATCAACAGGAACAAACCAGCAGTGTGCGCCTATCAACAAACGCACATCAGTACTGCATACTAATCAAACAGGTGCATATCGAAAATGCGTGCCGATCAATAGGTGCATATCTCCACAGTGCAAGTTGATCGCACTAGCGCATGTCAACAATACGCGCCTATAATTGAGGCTAGGTACTGGATCACAGTGCACACCTATTCTCAGAAATAGTTAGCGTATATCAACGGTGTCTACAACATGCAGATCAATACCTATCTTTAAAAGTGGTACGAAAGAAGAATATTCGTACCATTGATTCTTCTTCGAGACTTACCAATTTTTGAAGACACAGCATACAAAAGAATAACATCAGAATGGAGTGGCGCAAGTGGGACCTTGTGAGAAGCCATTTGTTTTGAGAAAGAATGAATTGCTCTTTCGTTTTGGCTATCCTTTTTAAAGTACTGAAGAAGGAAAATGGGTGCGTCATTCTAGGAGCCTATTTTGGAAAAGAACTAAACAATAGGCGCTTAAGACCACGTGATGGCTGCCATGTGTCTCTCAATGAAACAGTAAACAAAAAATTAGCCAAAGGCACACGGCCTCGTGTGCTATTCAAAATCACAGCCACACAACATATCAGAAATTTTAGATCTCATTTGCATAAAGATGGGTGGACCCCTACAGACAAGGACACAAGAAAAGAGAATAGAATTTTTGGCACGCCTAAACATTATTATTTGTTCTTGCCTTCATCGATCTGACGAAGGGCGGCGTCCAATTCCTGCATGTTGCGTATCCCCGAGCGACGCGTCAGATTAAGGAATACCTCCGAATCGTTGTGCTCTTCAGAGGATGGCCTACTACTCGAGCGATTGAAGACTGTCGGGTTTAAACCGAAACAGTCTAAAAAGTTTACCGCCCTCAATGTCGGATCAGCCTCTAATAAGTAAGTCGACGGCACAACATCATGTCCCACTTCAGGGGACTTGATTGTAGTGTCAACACTTGTCTCCATCTCTTCCTTCTTGGAGGCCATTGAAGAACAGAAGTAAAAATAAAGCATAAAGATCAACTACTACATATATATCAACAAAATGACTCTTCATATTCCTCATGGGAAACCGAAAATCATCAATGAAACTCGGAAAGACGAAGAAGAAGTTTTGTGTTTTCGAGAAAGGGATTTAAATATGATGACCGGTTGTTGACTGGCACAACTTGACTCAGTCAAAAATTTTATAAATTCAAAGTATTTCAAAACTTTGAAACATTTTTATGTTTTAAAAACTTTGAAGGGGGTCTTGTAGGGCCTAAAAATCAAGTTGTGCCCTGAATATCCTAATCAGTGATCAAGTTGTGCCCCAAAGATCAGGTTGCGCCACTGATATGAAGCTCAGAGAACAAGCTGTGCCACTGATCAGGTTGCGCCTGATATCAGACTGCGCGCAGTCTTATTGTGCCAAAATCTATATGGCGTCTGACACTTAATGGCCATCATTACCTGACAGCACTGACAACTGACACCACAGTGAACGAGGAAAATCTTTTCGAATCCTGTGAATTGTGCCACTCAAAGAGAGTTGGTAGACAGCTGTCCTATACGCTTCGTAAGTTGCACCTAGGCACAATCCAGACAAAATCTTTAGTTGCGCCTAGGCACAATCTGAATGACTTCTGCTCAAAAGCTGCCACGTGTCTAGGCGCGGCTCAATCAGGCGCAGTTGATCGAAGCTCGCGCAACCTGATGAAGTTGAGACAACTTACATTCTAAAGCAGGATGACGTGGTGCACATGCCACTAATCTCTCAAGACGTGTCTACTATCCTGTACATGACCAAGCGCATCTCAATCACATGATGCCACGCGTCTAAATACAGTTAGTACACGACTTAACAACTGAATGAAAGTTGGCACAACAGGAGGTTGGTGCTACCCAATGTGGCGCAATCCAGCCTCGCTTACATCAGAATAACTGCTACAACAGTTATTTCTTTAACTCTATAAATAGAGTTTCCAATTATTGTAAAATCATCAGATACATACGCACAGAGATCAAAAACTCTTGCAAAAATTGCTGCTACATTCTCCAGAGGCTACAGTCTTCAAGTTCAAATAGTCCAAGGGATAAAGTGATCGTCTTTTGATCAGATTTCTACAGTTGTACTTCCCCAGAATTCATTGTACTTTGTACTATTCTTTTTTCAAGTTTGGAATAAACTTTTTGTTTTTGCAAACAACTACAAGCTATAGGAGTTCTAATTGATGGTTAGCCAAGCCTAGTATTATATTTCCACACGACTCGTCGTCCTTAGATGTTCTTCTTGCAGTGTTCTCATCCTCCATACATGTTATTTACTTTCATATTAGTAGGCATGTTTTATGTATCTTGCTAATCCTCTGAGGACCTGATGATCTCTTCAGGTAGTTGATTGCATGGAGTTAGTTAGCTGAGCATGTGATAGTTGACTTCAATCGCATGATTCAGGTATTTTGTTAGTATTATTGATTTACTATCTTTCTCGTGCTTTCATGATATATCCTTCTTATCATCTTTGCTTTATAGACTCATATTGTTCTTGGAGTCTAATCGGACATATATGCTAGTGGGCTGCAGACCACGACCCATACTTGTTCGTTCTTGTTTTATATGATTCCTGTGGATTGAGATATAGGTTTGATTAGACATGATACCCTATTCTGGATAGCTTATACGTATTCGAGTCGGGCTGGAGTTAGCTTGATACGTAGCTGGCTTGTTCATACACCTGCATCCCGAAAAGCGGGTGCGGGTCGTGACACTTAGCCAGTGAGTTGACTGCCGAAGAAAGTTACCGTCTGCGACTACAGGAGCTCGAAGTGCTAGATGAAAAACGCTTATTAGCTCAGCAGCATATTGAGCTATACCAAGCACGCCTTTCTAGAGCCTTTAATAAAAAGGTGAAAGAAAGAATCTTCCAAGTTGGTGATCTAGTCTTAGCAGTGAAAAGACCAACGGTCATGACGCACAAGACAAAAGGAAAATTCCAGCCTAAATCGAAAGTTTTTTTTGTTATAGAATTAGTGTATTCTAACGGTGCGTATCGACTAACCAAGCCTGATGGTGACTTGTCATGATGCCGATCAACGGTAAGTTCCTGAAGAAATATTATGTGTAACAACGTTCACATATACCCTGTTTTAATCATGTAAATGTATAGTACAATGTTATGTGATTCAAAAAATCATCTAACTATTATCCGTATTTTAAGAGTCTTGAATACGCCATGGATAATAGGTCCTCTAAAAAGATTCTCCAATGGAATCATTTTCGTTTTGGACTCTACCCAGACTCAGTCTGACGAAAATAAGTCACGTTTCCATTACCTCTGAACTATTTTCCGATAATTATTTCTCCAGTGGGATGATTAAGAAACATTTTGCCACGTCCATATAACCTCTGATCAAAGCATTCATCAAGGGTAATGACGTCCATATTACCTCTGAATTATCCACTCCTAAATGTTATATATCCTTCCACGTCCATATTACCTCTGGTCAGATATAGAACATCCTCTGCTATTATATCCATATTACCTCTATTAGTAGCTTCTTTGAACTTATTATCTATATTCAAGAACCCTGAATATAAAACGGATAAAGTCCACATCAAATTCCCTAGCGGAATACCCACCAGAAATATCCTTACTACGTCCACATTACCTCTAGTTCTGATATTTCACAAACTTTATTCATGAATTTTGAAAGCCAAAATATTCTTTATTAAACGTCTATCAAAAGACGGGGGAAAAAAAGAGATACAAGAGTCTTGACGGCTAAACGAAACAGTTACAAACAAAAATCTAAGGGATACACAATCGATTGATATTATCCTTTAGAGCCGTAATTTCGGCTTCGGACTTCGCGGTAGCACGGCGGCGTGCCTCTTCTTGACGAGCTGCTTCATCCTGGAAGGGGATCAGATTTATGTGCTCTTCCTCCAACTTCACCAGCTGTGCTTTTAAGTGGTCGAAAGTTATGGCGGTCATGGCAGCCTGAGCCAAATAGTCCTTATGTTCAGACGTCACTGTCCTCAAGCTGGCCTCCAATTGAGCAATCTCACTTTGGATCTGTGCAATGTGAATATATTTCTCAATAATGTACGTAGCTAGCTTATTCTTCGAAGCAGCACGTGCCTCACTCGCAGTGTTGAACTGCACATACTGATCAGCCAATTCACTGATCTCTTGAGCGTGGGCATCCTTCCTTGCTTGGAAACTAGCCTCCTCCTCCGCGAGAGCCGTGATCAAAGCCTCGTCTTCTGCACGGAACATCAACATCGGGCTCCATTGTTTGGCATCCCGGAATCTGGCCACCTGACCCTCCAGATCATTCAGAACCCTCCTTAGAGCATTAGCCCGCACTTCACAGCCGGCGATGCTCTCAAGGGCCGCCACTTGGCATTCAGCAACATCCTTCACAGGGCCAAAGGCGGTGTTCCGATTCAGAACTCCAGGAAGCTTTACTTTCAGGACAAAATAGAAAGCTTTGACGACTTCCTAGGCCATCTCGTCGTCTTCGGTAGAGGTCGTCGGGGAGGAAGCTTGATGAGGTTCTTCCGCTCCAGGAATAGATGTATGACAAGAAGCCGAACCTGACAAAGAAAACAATACATGTATCAATAACAAAAAGGGAGAGTACGAAAGAGTTGTAATTTCGTACCTTTGGCATGCTCAGCGCCAGTCTGGGCTAAGTCATCGGTCTTGGCTTCAGGGAAACTGAGAGCTGGCCCAGGCTGTTCAAGAAGAACAATATCAAGGCCTCAAGCAGCATGAGGCTGGGTATCTTCCACGGTCCCAGCTGGATCGGGAGCAGATTCAGCAACAGTCCCCTTAATAGGCTGTTCAACCTCTCCTTCTGCAGCCGATGCCGTCTCACTAACAGCTCCCTCCGCACCAGCAAATTCGGAGGAGCCGGGGACAACCTCTATTTCTTCTCCAAAGCCTTGGGCTATCTCTATGAGTTGTTCCTTCTCCTTGTCTGTCACGACCCGCTCCCAATTTTGGGATACGAGTTCGTGGCCAAGTCCAGCCTACGACGCAGCATCGGCGGTAGTACGCTGTTTGGACTCCATATAAATCCCAAATACAACAAATATCTTTATTTAGCTCATTCACAATAATTATTTTAATTACAGTTCCAATAATACATTCAAATTGCTTTTCGATACAAATCTGCTACATGTGACTATTCTAACTAGAATCTATGGTTGGCCTCCAAGATAGATCTAACTTCACCAGAAGGAACCCAAAGCAAGAGAGCAAGTCATCGAAAATAGTCATCAAGAATCTGTCAACTGAAAAATGGTTATCCAGTCAGGATTAGAACAAGTACAAGTCTAGCCCTCACAATACAAATACAATATAAAGCAATATAACACTAAACATGTGAATTAATGATCAATGGAAAACACGAACAATATGAACAAGAAAATATGTAATATGATAAACGACATAAGAAGAAAGCGAGAATAAAAAGACAAAGAAACTCATATAAACCATAATAGTGCATGTGTCATGAGAAGTACAACGTTCCTACACATGGACGGCTTGGGCGAACGATGAGGTTATAAGGCCCGCCCCCGTAAACGGGAGAGTTGCCAACAATACAATCTGGACTTTGTCCACGTGCCTAGTAATTGTACCCCTCCAATGTCTATACCTAACAATCATGAAAACACAGTCATGATAACGATACGATAACAATTAGAAAATATTAGTCAATGACTCAATCTCGTGTGTAAACAGTCAAGACACGAAAATAGCATGTATAAGTGAAATATAACAATATAAAGTAAATACACATGAAGGCGTCAATGAGTACTTGCCTTGGTTTGATTTGAAGTTGACTGGCACAATATGATCATGTAGGCACGAAAATAGTCTCAGAAGTCAAACTACGCAAGATGATTTCAATTGATGAGACAGGCCTCTAAAATAAAAACAAAAAATAAAATATTTTGGAAAATTGTAGAGAAAAATATATGATGTGTACTTTTTCATCAACGTTCTGAAACTTCAAACGAATTGTGATTCCGATTCCTGGTTCGCCCGGAATCTCGAAATCAACGAAACGTGTCAAATTTCGGACAACTGACACTCCACAAATTTTCTAAAAAATTAGGTTAAAATTATTTGAAAATAAATTTTATATTCAGAAAATATACCTCGAGACGGTTACAACAAAAAAAACTGGAGGTCAAACGGAGTCCGAAGTTGGAAGTTATGGCCCTTCGAAGTTGGTAAAATATTTGAAAAGGAAGGCTGAATTTATGACGAATTTGGGATAATTATGACGAAAAAAGAGGAAAATTTTGGAAAAGAAGGTATGAGAGATTATTTTATTTTATAGGTTCAATATATATAGATAATGGAAAGCAATTAGTGAATTAGGATATGATTAGAACTCAATCAATAAAGCTATGATTAGGATTACCAACTAATTTGGATAGGAATATGATTAGTTCAAATAAGAAATAATCTATCTAATACTAGATATGATTCAAATATGATTAGGATTTCTAACGGACAAGTCTTTCCATAAATTTAAATCAAATAAATTATTTAAATCCAAATCATATGAATTCAAATCCAAATCAAATTCAACATAATAACTTTAAGATAAATTTAGTGTATATCAAAGCAATTTAAATCATATAATAGATAATTCGTTAAATCAAATAATATTTCAAATCTAGATTAGGTAATTCTTAATGCCACAATTAGTCACCATAAGTATTTTAAATAATGTTTGATGTTATCAAATAAGGTAAAATATATTTTATAAATCTAAATCTTATTCAAAATAAGTTACTAAATCTTTTTATTGCTCCAAAAATAATCATGATTTTCAAACTATTTTGAAACCGATATTATTTTTTTTGAAAATATAATAATAAATAACTTTATAATTTCAATAATAAAATTTCAAGAACAAATATTTATTAAAACTAAATAGTATTTTCAAACCGTAAATTACAAACTACTTTTTGAAATGCAAAAAAAAATAGTAAATATATTTTACAAAGTTTCAAAAATAAATTACTTTCAAACACAAAAAAACAAAATATATAAAAAAAAATTGAGAAACAGGGGTTACAAATCTACCCACCTTAGAAAAATTTTGTCCTCGAAATTTAAGGATGACAGGAAAAATAGGCTTGGTTGGTCAGGTGAAAAGATAGAAAAATTTAAAAAGGAATAATGATCAATGAGATAACAATAATATTTTTTTTCTTAATAAGAAGATTGATCAAGAAGGATGGAAGAATGTAGTCAATTGATATAGCTCGAAGGAGTATTACCTACATGACATCTAAGTTATCACTCATCAATCTTATAAATTCGTATCCTCGAGAATATTTAAAAAAATTCCTCAAATTCAATCTTTTTTTAAATCACTAACTGAATTTAATACCGTGTTGTAGCAATCATGAATATCATCTTATCAAATTCACAACCCTTAATCCAACTTGATAAATATCTTCAAAATCTAACTTCACAAAACTTTAAATTCCTCAATTTTATTTTAAATTCAAAATTCAACATTTTCATAATCTCCTCAAAAATTTAAATTCCATAAATTTTCAAATCATACCTCAATTTTATTGATCAAATCAAAATTATTTCCTTTAAAAATTTAAATATTCGACCTTATCAATAATTCATCGATCATATAGAAATTTAAATCTCAGAATACCAAAAGCTAAAAATTTTATCTTCAACAGTAACCAAAATATTCAATTTATCAATCGAGAATTCTATCCATCTTTGATTAGAGTCATTTATCAAATCACAATTTCAACTTCATCAAATATGGCATCTCAAAATTCAACGAATATCACCACCTTAATCATGTAGCCTATGTAACAACCTTAACTACCCATACAATCAATTCATAATATTTCTATGGGTCACCCACGGTGTACCTAGTCCTAGGCCTAGTCATTTAAAAAAAAATCAAATCAACCTAATTCTGAATTAGCATCCTAATCGCAGGCTTGCAGTAGTACGACTAATATAGGTACTACCACAAGTTCGTATAATTTTGCGAAAATGGACCTGCATGGGCCACCATAAAAAACTTGTCACGACCCGCTCCCAATTTTGGGATACGAGTTCGTGGCCAAGTCCAGCCTACGACGCAGCATCGACGGTAGTACGCTGTTTGGACTCCATATAAATCCCAAATACAACAAATATCTTTATTTAGCTCATTCACAATAATTATTTTAATTACAGTTCCAATAATACATTCAAATTGTTTTTCGATACAAATCCGCTACATGTGACTATTCTAACTAGAATCTATGGTTGGCCTCCAAGATAGATCTAACTTCACCCGAAGGAACCCAAAGCAAGAGAGCAAGTCATCGAGAATAGTCATCAAGAATCTGTCAACTGAAAAATGGTTATCCAGTCAGGATTAGAACAAGTACAAGTCTAGCCCTCACAATACAAATACAATGTAAAGCAATATAACACTAAACATGTGAATTAATGATCAATGGAAAACACGAACAATATGAACAAGAAAATATGTAATATGATAAACGACATAAGAAGAAAGCGAGAATAAAAAGACAAAGAAACTCATATAAACCATAATAGTGCATGTGTCATGAGAAGTACAACGTTCCTACACATGGACGGCTTGGGCGAAAGATGAGGTTATAAGGCCCGCCCCCGTAAACGGGAGAGTTGACAACAATACAATCTGGGCTTTGTCCACTTGCCTAGTAATTGTACCCCTCCAATGTCTATACCTCACAATCATGAAAACACAGTCATGATAACGATCACGATAACAATTAGAAAATATTAGTCAATGACTCAATCTCGTGTGTAAACAGTCAAGACACGAAAAATAGCATGTATAAGTGAAATATAACAATATAAAGTAAATGCACATGAAAGCGTCAATGAGTACTTGCCTTGGTTTGATTTGAAGTTGACTGGCACGATATGATCATGTAGGCACGAAAATAGTCTCAGAAGTCAAACTACGCAAGATAATTTCAATTGATGAGACGGGCCTCTAAAATAAAAACAAAAAATAAAATATTTTGGAAAATTGTAGAGAAAAATATATGATGTGTACTTTTTCATCAACGTTCCGAAACTTCAAACGGATTGTGATTTCGATTCCTGGTTCTCCCGGAATCTCGAAAACAACGAAACGTGTCAAATTTCGGACAACTGACACTCCACGAATTTTCTAAAAACTTAGGTTAAAATTATTTGAAAATAAATTTTATATTCAGAAAATATACCTCGAGACGGTTACAACAAAAAAAACTGGAGGTCAAACGAAATTCGAAGTTGGAAGTTATGGCCCTTCGAAGTTGGTAAAACATTTGAAAAGAAAGGCTGAATTTATGACGAATTTGGGATAATTATGACGAAAAAAGAGGAAAATTTTGGAGAAGAAGGTATGAGAGATGATTTATTTTATAGGTTCAATATATATAGATAATGGAAAGCAATTAGTGAATTAGGATATGATTAGAACTCAATCAATAAAGATAAGATTAGGATTACCAACTAATTTGGATAGGAATATGATTAGTTCAAATAAGAAATAATCTATCTAATACTAGATATGATTCAAATAGGATTAAGATTTCTAACGGACAAGTCTCTCCATAAATTTAAATCAAATAAATTATTTAAATCCAAATCATATGAATTCAAATCCAAATCAAATTCAACATAATAACTTTAAGATAAATTTATTGTATATCAAAGCAATTTAAATCATATAATAGATAATTCGTTAAATCAAATAATATTTCAAATCTAGATTAGGTAATTCTTAATGCCACAATTAGTCGTGGTAAGTATTTTAAATAATGTTTGATGTTATCAAATAAGGTAAAATATATTTTATAAATCAAAATCTTATTCAAAATAAGTTACTAAATCTTTTTATTGCTCCAAAAATAATCATGATTTTCAAACTATTTTGAAACCGATATTATTTTTTTTGAAAATCCAATAATAAATAACTTTATAATTTCAATAATAAAATTTCAAGAACAAATATTTATTAAAACTAAATAGTATTTTCAAACCGTAAATTACAAACTACATTTTGAAATGCAAAAAAAAAAATAGTAAATATATTTTACAAAGTTTCAAAAATAAATTACTTTCAAACACAATAAAACAAAATATATAAAAAAAATTGAGAAACAGGGGTTACAAATCTACCCACCTTAGAAAAATTTTGTCCTCGAAATTTAAGGATGACAGGAAAAATAGGCTTGGTTGGTCAGGTGAAAAGATAGAAAAATTTAAAAAAGAATAATGAACAATGAGATATCTTAATAAGAAGATTGATCAAGAAGGATGGAAGAATGTAGTCAATGGATATAGCTCGGAGGAGTATTACCTACATGACATCTAAGTTATCACTCATCAATCTTATAAATTCGTATCCTCGAGAATATTTAAAAAAATTCCTCAAATTCAATCTTTTTTTTTAAATCACTAACTGAATTTAATACCGTGTTGTAGCAATCATGAATATCATCTTATCAAATTCACAACCCTTAATCCAACTTGATAAATATCTTCAAAATCTAACTTCACAAAACTTTAAATTCCTCAATTTTATTTTAAATTCAAAATTCAACATTTTCATAATCTCCTCAAAAATTTAAATTCCATAAATTTTCAAATCATACCTCAATTTTATTGATCAAATTAAAATTATTTCCTTTAAAAATTTAAATATTCGACCTTATCAATAATTCATCGATCATATAGAAATTTAAATCTCAGAATACCAAAAGCTAAAAATTTTATCTTCAACAGTAACCAAAATATTCAATTTATCAATCGAGAATTCTATCAATCTTTGATTAGAGTCATTTATCAAATCACAATTTCAACTTCATCAAATAGGGCATCTCAAAATTCAACGAATATCACCACCTTAATCATGTAGCCTATGTAACAACCTTAACTACCCATAATATCAATTCATAATAATTCTATGGGTTACCCACGGTGTACCTAGTCCTAGGCCTAGTCATTTAAAAAAAAAAAATCAAATCAACCTAATTGTGAATGAGCATCCTAATCACAGGCTTGCAGTAGTACGACTAATATAGGTACTACCACAAGTTCGCATAATTTTATAAAAATGGACCTGCATGGGCCACCATAAAAACTTGTCACGATCCGCTCCCAATTTTGGGATACGAGTTCGTGGCCAAGTCCAGCCTATGATGCAGCATCGGCGGGAGTACGCTGTTTGAACTCCATATAAATCCTAAATACAACAAATATCTTTATTTAGCTCATTCACAATAATTATTTTAATTACAATTCCAATAATACATTCAAATTGCTTTTTGATACAAATCCGCTACATGTGACTATTCTAACTAGAATCTATGGTTGGCCTCCAAGATAGATCTAACTTCACCCGAAGGAACCCAAAGCAAGAGAGCAAGTCATCGAGAATAGTCATCAAGAATCTGTCAACTGAAAAATGGTTATCCAGTCAGGATTAGAACAAGAACAAGTCTAGCCCTCACAATACAAATACAATATAAAGCAATATAACACTAAACATGTGAATTAATGATCAATGGAAAACACGAACAATATGAACAAGAAATATGTAATATGATAAACGACATAAGAAGAAAGCGAGAATAAAAAGACAAAGAAACTCATATAAACCATAATAGTACATGTGTCATGAGAAGTACAACGTTCCTACACATGGACGGCTTGGGCGAACGATGAGGTTATAAGGCCCGCCCCCGTAAACGGGAGAGTTGCCAACAATACAATCTGGACTTTATCCACGTGCCTAGTAATTGTATCCCTCCAATGTCCATACCTCACAATCATGAAAACACAGTCATGATAACGACCACGATAACAATTAGAAAATATTAGTCAATGACTCAATCTCGTGTGTAAACAGTCAAGACACGAAAAATAGCATGTATAATTAAAATATAACAATATAAAGTAAATGCACATGAAAGCGTCAATGAGTACTTGCCTTGGTTTGATTTGAAGTTGACTGGCACGATATGGTCATGTAGGCACGAAAATAGTCTCAGAAGTCAAACTACGCAAGATGATTTCAATTGATGAGACGGGCCTCTAAAATAAAAACAAAAAATAAAATATTTTGGAAAATTGTAGAGAAAAATATATGATGTGTACTTTTTCATCAACGTTCCGAAACTTCAAACGGATTGTGATTCCGATTCCTGGTTCTCCCGGAATCTCAAAAACACCGAAACGTGTCAAATTTCGGACAACTGACACTCCACGAATTTTCTAAAAAATTAGGTTAAAATTATTTGAAAATAAATTTTGTATTCAGAAAATATACCTCGAGACGGTTACAACAAAAAAAACTGGAGGTCAAACGGAGTCCGAAGTTGGAAGTTATGGCCCTTCGAAATTGGTAAAACATTTGAAAATGAAGGCTGAATTTATGACGAATTTGGGATAATTATGACGAAAAAAGAGGAAAATTTTGGAAAAGAAGGTATGAGAGATGATTTTATTTTATAGGTTCAATATATATAGATAATGGAAAGCAATTAGTGAATTAGGATATGATTAGAACTCAATCAATAAAGATATGATTAGGATTACCAACTAATTTGGATAGGAATATGATTAGTTCAAATAAGAAATAATATATCTAATACTAGATATGATTCAACTAGGATTAGGATTTCTAACGGACAAGTCTCTCCATAAATTTAAATCAAATAAATTATTTAAATCCAAATCATATGAATTCAAATCCAAATCAAATTCAACATAATAACTTTAAGATAAATTTAATGTATATCAAAGCAATTTAAATCATATAATAGATAATTCGTTAAATCAAATAATATTATAAATCAAGATTAGGTAATTCTTAATGCCACAATTAGTCACCATAAGTATTTTAAATAATGTTTGATGTTATCAAATAAGGTAAAATATATTTTATAAATCTAAATCTTATTCAAAATAAGTTACTAAATCTTTTTATTGCTCCAAAAATAATCATGATTTTCAAACTATTTTGAAACCGATATTATTTTTTTTGAAAATCCAATAATAAATAACTTTATAATTTCAATAATAAAATTTCAAGAACAAATATTTATTAAAACTAAATAGTATTTTCAAACCGTAAATTACAAACTACATTTTGAAATGCAAAAAAAAAATAGTAAATATATTTTACAAAGTTTCAAAAATAAATTACTTTCAAACACAATAAAACAAAAATATAAAAAAAATTGAGAAACAGGGGCTACATTGTCTACAATGGAATATACAATGAGAGTCAGCCTCACGAGGAGCACGCAAAATCGAAGTCAAAAAATATCATCCGAAGAGAGGCACAAAGATAATGTACCCAGAGGAGGATGATCATATTGGACTTGATTTTCATCCAAGTCTTTCATCATAGCTCCTATCGCAGACATATCCCCCAAAGAAATATCATAGGAGGGACTGGTTTTCTGATCGCCGTCATGGTCTGGGCCTTCGCCCTGATCATCCCATCGCTCAAGCCTTACAACTGAAGAAGACCCGCCCTCATCCATCGGTTGAGGGCGAGCAGGGGACATTGTTGTTATTTCTACCTCTTCAGACGAAGAAGCACCTGCCACAGTCGTGACTTCAACGTCCTGCGCAAAGGACAAACGTAATGGTGAGAAAACTCCTAATGGTTTGACCAAAACGGCTATGGAGTCTAGAAAGGGATCTACCTCCCGAATGGTAACGGCCTGCGATGCCGTCTGCCGAAAAGATCTTCTGGGAGGAGGCGAACCGGCACTCACGTCCGCGACCTTCTTTCTCCCTCGGGAAACAACAACCATCTTCCTTTTAGGCCGTGGAACCAGCTCGGTAGAAGCTTTCCTCTTATGAGGAATGTCAGGAAGAGGTTTTTCAGTATCCTCTCTCTGAGCCGCTGCAACAATAGGCTCCTCAAGAACAGCTCTCTATTGTGGCGCTACAGCCGGCTCAACTGTGGGTGCGGTGCCTTCCTTTCTGTAACTCTCCATTGCGCGCACTCGTCCTATATCAGCCAGAGTAGGGACAAGCCTAGTCTCCGATATTAAACTCTGCTCACAGTCATACCGAGAATGAAGGGTATTGTCCTGAATATAGAACTTGGCAGCAGCAAAGAGCATGTGGGTGTCAGGCTTATCTTCTAGCTGGGTAAAAATTGCCCCCATACATCTAGCATTATAGTAGCCCCATGCACGTGCCCCGTCGATCAGACTCACTATCGACTGTAGATGAGGGCTGGGATTGCCCAAGAGAAGCTGGCTGTAGCCAAATTGCCGTGCAAAGCGACTCGGCAAATAAGGTTCCAAGAAAGTGTGGTTCCTATTCCTGAACACCAAATGGGAAGGCCTGATGGACTGGAGCCAACGAAATGCCCCAATAGGAAGGCTAGTAGTGAGTGCTCCCTCATCTACAAGGGTGTTTCTTGCGCGACCACTACCAGACGGAGGCGACACTCTGAAGAATTCATAGTTCAGCAGAAAACTCAAAGCCTTTCTGTAAATAGGCACCCTTGTAACGGTCCAATCCGCATCATTGAATCTCCGAAGAAGGGCATCCCCCGCCATAGAGTCTGCAATCAGCCCGGTATTCATCAGTCTGGGACAATGCAGCACCAGCCATCTCATCAGATAATGAAAGGGAAACTCAGTCCTAGCAAAATCCTTTCTTCTATCGGGTGTCATCGCGTTCACAACAAAATGTCATAAACCCCATTGGATGGCGCAGACCATCGCTGGAAGCAGAGCAAGTTGGCGTCCAAAGGCCAGCTTTACATCCGGAAGTATCATAAATCGGCTTATTTTTTCAATAGACCCTGAACCACTAGGGACTACATAATCATGAAGCCATGTCATCAGGAAAGCGGCTAGCAACGCCTTTTCTAACAGCTTGAACTCGGCCTACCTGAAGAAATGATAAACTGGGAAGTTCCCCTCAGGATCATCACTATCTTCGGCGTCTACAGTCCCGTGATCTGCCATCAACTGCTCTATCTCAGATTTTGTCGAGGGCTTGCGAGATGAGAAAGAGACTGGGTCGTCTCCTTCTTCTCTGGTGAAGATGTAGTTGGTCCAGGCCCTCGTATGGGGAAGGGACCCCTCATTCTTACCCTTATTCGTGATCTGGTGACAAATAAAAAGGTGACAGAGTAACTCTTTGTACACCTCCATCATCTCGGAGTTCTCTCTCTCCAAATCCAGGAGCTCTGCATCACAAGGAACATATTCTGCATATATCTCCGTCCTCCAGGAAAGTTTGGTTATCGCCTGCATCTCGTGAAGAGCCAGACCCATCTCCCCATCCGGAGTGAAGAAGGTACACATATAATGGTTGTATAACTTCGCCAAAGAGACAAACATTAGCCAGTTAACCTTAATGCCATATTGGGTGGCTCTAACGGCATAATAAAGATCGGCAGCTTTTAGGGTGGCCTTGTAAGTCGAGGGCACCCATCCAATAAGGTCGCTCCAAAACGGGACAGAATATCTCCAACCTTCCATCCACAGCTTTCCTCCCGGATACGACTCCTTCTTTGACAGTATCAAGTTGGAGAGAGTCTCAGCAGCGTTAGGGTGAAGATCAGTCGGGACATCATTCATTATGACCCCAAGATGCAGCCCCTTCATGGAGTAGGACGTTGAGCCCTTGACACACTTGAAAGTGTCCTTCTTTCGGTCACCAGAGTTGAATTGGATCTTGCCAGAAACAACCCTGTGCAGTTCATGGGTCAGGTCCCATTTCATCTGCCTCTGCACAGCTAGATCAGTAAACGCTGACAGAGGGTATTGGCGCTTCATCGATGGCAACCATATTCTTTGGTTATTTAACTTAACTACCAGAGGTTCTTCTAGACATATCGTCTCGTTATCCTCGAATCCCACACTGTCATCGAACAGGAAGTACGACTTCTTGAAACGACGTGCCCCTCCGAGCAAGAGCTTCTCATCGTTAATCATCTACTTCAGGAAGGTCTTGTCCTGTTCAAGTATGGAGATCGTCCGTTCCGTAGGCTGGTCATGACTGATCTTTGCCTGAACCTTTCTGACCATGTTGGTCATCAGGCTTGTGCCGAGGACTTGGCAAGCAGAGCCGAAAGGGATTCCACCAAGTTTCGGGACAAACATGTTAACTGCAAGGACATAAGAGAAAGTCAGACTCAGAATCTGCAAAAAAACTAAGTGCTAGAGGAATCCTATGTGCCCAAAGGGCTATACGCCCAAACAGCATATGGGCGCATAAACATACAAACAGCATATGGGCGCATAAACATACAAACAGCATGTGGACGCGTAACATGCAACAACATATGGGCACATAACATGTAGCAGCATGTGGGCGCATAAACACACCACAGTATGGGCGCATGCTTCTGTAGGCGCATATGAATGCTCACAAAAACATATTCCCTTGGACACATACGCCCAGGCAGAGGAAAAGTCTGAGCATCGCAAATTAACGCTCAAGACTTTGTTTTGAGGCGTAGCCTAACCCATGATCGGGTCTTGGACTGGCGAGGACGCTGTCTCAGGAGGAGAGCCACTCGGTGCAGCCCCATTGCCCTTCGCAGATCTTTTGGCGGCCTTGGGAGACATGGTTCGTGCAGAGAAGAGATAAAAAGTCTTTTGAAAGTTTTAAAAGAAAAGAGAGTAATTAATCTTCTCTCTCTTCAAAGCCTATTTATAGGCACGGGCCAAACACTATGCGCCCACTATTCCTATGTGCCTATGCGCCCACTACATACCATGCACCCACTACGACTTATGTGCTCACATGAAGACTCAGTCTATTACACATTATGCGACTACCACATGCTGATGTGGACAACGCATGAAGGATGGACCGCTTCAAATTCCACTCCGATGAATCTGTCAGTTCAGATATTCGAGGAAGGTCTCAACAGCCATCTCTCTGACAGTCTGGCCAAACTCTATGTGCCCAAAGGGGGAGCTATGCTATGCGCCCACTGCATCACGAAAAGACGGTCCATGCTTCTTTCAAAGTATTTTGAACTCGTTCAAGTATCAAAAACTTTGAAGGGGGTCTTGTAGAAGCATGAAAATTGTAGCAGTCTTGACAACCATGCGCCCAGGCCAGGGAGTCATATACGCCCAAGCCAGGGAGACATATGCGCCCAAGCCAGGACAGCCCACATGCGCCCAAGTCAATAGAGCAAGCTATGCGCCCAAGTCACCAGGGCAAGCTATGCGCCCATGCGCCCACTCTGGACCCCTACAGAAGGGGGCGCATAGCCCTGTTTCAGGCTATGCGCCCAAGTTAGGACAGTCCCCGACTCGGTTAAACCCACGATAAATCTTGTACCGAAGCATACGGCCACGTCAGTCTCCAAAAGCAGTCGTACACCGGAGCATGCGGCCACGTCAACCCCACGATCAATTCACGATCACGCAGTCTGCATGCGCCTACACTCTATGCGCCCAAAGCAGGATTACGCGCCCACATGAAAATTAGTGTATTTTCTCATGTGGGCACATAAAATCATTCTAGCACAGAAACGACTATAAAAAGGGGTCTCATACCTCTTCAAAAAACAGAACGGAGAGCATTTTCAAGAGCCAAATTGTTGCCCTTCTTGCCAGTGAGCTGAGAGTTAGCAATTTTCTTAGGTTTTCTCCCACTTTTGTAATCGGAGTGTCAACGGAGTAAAGGAGCAACTGCCGCTCGATCTTCATCGTCCCATTCTCCAGAATTCTTTTTATACTCAGGGATCCTCAACGCAGGATCTCTCAGACATACTCGATTTGTGGTGCATTGTGCCAATAAAAAAAGATATCGTTTCTTTTTTTGTCCACATGCATCACCTGTGCATATCAGGGAAGTGAACTACCTGGCCCCTTGCACAACAGTGCACTAGTGGGTTTAAACCCCTACACAGGGGGCAATAATATATGGAATTGGCAGTAGTGCACAGACCATATGCAATAGTAGTTGGTTTTGAAAGATAGGGGAATAGTAGTCAGTGCATAGGCCTTGTGCAGCAGCTAGAAGGGGGTTTAGATGTCTGTATAACAGATATAAGAGCAAAGAAAGAGGGCAACAGCAGCTGCAGGGAATTAGAAGGACGGTAAGGTTAGCAGCAGCTTGCTGTTGAGTTTAGAGTATAGAAGGGGCAGTTTAAAGCATATCAGTAGCAGCAATCAAGGACTACAGGCTTAGGGTTTTTTTGTGTGCACAGGAAGAAGAGGGAGAGCAGCAACAGTGAGTAAAATGAGAGGCAGAGACTAGTAGCAGGTAGCTTAGAAGAGGCTTTAGCCAAGAAGTAGTGCAAGTATGCACAGATCTAGGAAGAAATATAGAGTTATTTTGTGCTAGCAGCATTAGTATAAAGGAGATAGTACAGTATTTGGGCTCCTGTGCACATGAGTCTCTGTAAAGTTCTAGTACAATTTAGTACAGTCATGAGTGTACAGGTAAAGGTTTGTTGTGTACAGTGTGCATGGGCTTGTGTGTGTATGTGTGTCCAGATCAGTAAAGGTTAGTTATTATAGATAATGAAATGAGGTAGGTTGTGTATCCATATAGGATATGTGTGTTGATGTGGGTTGTGTGGGTGTGTAGGCAAGCTAAGGGTAGGTCATGGATTGGGTTAGGTAGGTATATGTGATGTAAAACCGTAGGTAAAGCTTATGAAGTGTGTGATAGAGTATTTGGGATTACCTTATACTAGGTTATTAGATAGTAGGAGTGTAGGTAATTATTTATACCTATGAGAGAAGTTAAGGTAATAGATAGGGATACATAAAAGTGTAGGTAATGCATAGGATATCATAGATAATAGGTTAAGGGTTGGGTTACCTAGAGATACGGGCTTGGGCATTACCTATGGGTCAAGGCATAGGTAATTGGTTTACCTATGTGGGAGTAGGTATTAGGATTCACCTACGAATTGGTTGGTAATAGGTAAGGTTACATTGTGGTAGCCAGGTATTGATACCCTATTATCTTGTACTATCCAGAAAAGCCTAGATATGTAGGGTATAGACCTAATAGCTTGGATATAGGCTCATACAACCTGGAAATAGCTAGTTTGACCAAGTTTGACTAATCTGACCTAGAGTTGATCAAGTTTGACTGTTTTGACCTAGAAATAACTTTATGACCAAGATTTGGACTAGTTTAACTTGTATTCATTCCAAGACTTGGTATTGATATAATAATCTATATATAGGTCTTCGAGGCACCGTATCATACATTGTTGATACTTTACACTGGATCTTAGGCGAGTAAATTCTCTGATAATTTCTTGTTTATGATATTTTCTATGTTTCTTGTATTTAGTGTAGATATCCTTGATTTTTTTGACACATTGGTTACACGGATTAGTATTTCCTGGATCCCGTCATGAGATGTTATTCCTGTATGTCTTGGTATACCACGTGCAAGCCTCGTTGTTATTAATGTGCATTATACATACACTGATTCCAGAGAGGATTAACTACCTTCTTAGAGTATCATGTGTCGTAACGTACCATAGTTGGATCCACTGTACCAGTCGGGGACTGAAAGTAGTAGTGTAGATATGATGATCATACCCTTCCCATACATGATATTATTTCCCGTGAATGTTAATCATATACTGCACGTATGATTAACCAGGCTATAAAATTCTGGGCAAGTTCCTAAGCCGATCAAATGTTGAAACAAGTACTTACTCACATGGATAGTTATTTTTTGCTTATTGTACACGATGATTCCTGTTATCCTATTTATTTAAAGTATTTCTATATACGTTACATTCATGTACATATTATTTTATCTTGTATATTATCTATATTTACTGTTACATAGTCTTTATCATTTATTGGTATTGTCATTAGAAATGTACTTCGCTCCAATCCTGACTGGATATATTTTTCAGAAGATTTAGATGACAGTGGCCCTACTTACTATGGCCCACAGGACATAGTAGGCATAGACCAGGTGACCTGATCCAGGAGGGCTTAACTTTAGCTGAGGGGGCTTTAGTGGCAACTCAGTTAGACTAGGTTTTGTACTGGATATGTCTCCAGCCTTATAACTCTGGCTTGTTATTGTTTTAGACTTGTACATGAGATTAGTTGTCTCTTAGACTTTCTGGACTCGTATTATATTTATGATAGACTTCTCATAGATTCATGTCTTTATCTCTTTATCGTGCCATCTATCTTTCTCATAGACTTGTGATTGAGTATGAATATATCGTTATTGTATCCTCTGATTGGATTTGAGATATCTTAACAGGTTATGATATATAAACTGCTCGTTAGCATAGTAGACTTAGACAATGTTCTACCGTCGATGCTACGGCGTAGGCTGGACGTCGTCTCGTACTCGTGTCCCTACATCGGGTGCGGGTCGTGACACATTTTTAGTGGTGGCCCGTGCAAGTTAGACGTCGCACATTAGTACAATGTCATAGTAGTGCTCGACTTTGAGTAGAGTTACGAGCCTGCTATATGTATATAGGAAATAGGCTAAGGGATGCTAAATCACAAATTAGGACTTCTTGAGAGATTTCTGGGACGACCCTTAAGAATCTTACTATAAACACTAATTCAAAATATGTTCCCACTTGTTTCCATTCACTCTTACCTGTTTTTTGTTGAAATTGATTCTTGATGTTCATTGTTGATTTTGATTTTGATTTTTATATCGAGATGAATTTTATGGACTGAATTACGGTATATTATGATAACATACGTTGATAAGGACAGTAAGAAAGGTAAACGTCTACTTTGGTTATGGAGCCTAGAGTTTATCGTAGCCATACTAGCTGGCATGGCGGAAACGTAGAGACCTGACTTGAGAGGTACATAACTTAGTTATGAAATTTATAATTTCTCGTAGCTATACTAGTCGGCACAGCGAGCATTCTAGACTACATGATTATAGGGGTGCATACCTTAGTTATGGACTCTATCATTTATCTCAATTATGCTTACTGGCGTGGCAAAGATTCTGAGTATCATGATTTCGGATAGACGCGTACGATTATCAGATTGTATCTTAAATTGGTTATTAATGTATCATCTCTAACTTTCTACCCCTATTATTTTAGAATTCTATTCTACCACACTTATTAGCTCAGGAATAGAGGTACCTTCCGTTCCTTAGTCCAGTTCCTTATAGAGCTTTATTTTATTAGGATTCCTTAATAGTGTAATAGTTTGGTGACTTGCAATTAGGACCATGTGCTTGAGTTGTAGTGTTCATTGTTTAAAGTATAGTTTGTGAGTCTGTGGATGGCTTTTGGTTGAGCATGTTAGCTATAGTTATCAGTCTAGAGATAACACATAATACAGTACTTTTGTAGCAATAGTTCTATGGTAGGTGTCTGTATAGTTAGAATTGGTACCAGTGGTAGAACTGAGAGTAGAATATTAGTTGTGATTCCAGGAGTTGGTATCAGTGTCATCATGCATGTTTTAGATGGATGTTGAGTGAGCTAAGTAGCAAAGAAGTATCATAAAATTGTTCTAGCCTTATTATTCTATTGGTGCTTGACACTTAATTGTGTCATGGGGAGGAGAATGTATATTCATGAATAGATTAGTGAGCGTACAATAGTAGAGTGGTACCCACAAATATATAGAAGAATGT
The DNA here is from genome assembly GCA_029216955.1 of Iris pallida. Lineage (NCBI taxonomy): Eukaryota > Viridiplantae > Streptophyta > Magnoliopsida > Asparagales > Iridaceae > Iris > Iris pallida. The sequence goes on along the minus strand of JANAVB010030814.1, from coordinate 793,454 downwards.
GGCAATATTGGAATGTATGGTGCTAAAGAAGTATGACTTGTGATGGGTATATCACCTGATATTGAGGCTAGTGATGTATAGGTGGAAGAAGGAAGTACTGTGTCTAGAATGGTGTGCACGGAGCACAGAGGGTGATGATTGAATTTCATACTAGTTAGGTGAAATACTAGTTTCATGAGTATTATGAATTAAAGGTTTAGTATCAAGGGTACCAATAGTGTGCCAGTTGGGCAGGCTAGTGTTAAGCAGGAGGCAGAGAATATTAAGTTCATGAGTCGAGGACAGTAATGGGATAATCTAATGAGGAAAGTAGTGTCCAAAATGATAGTAGTGTTGTGATGAGTTGTTGTGAGTATTAAGAAGTTAGTACCCTAGAACATTCAGTACAAATGTTGTGTATAGTTCGAAAGATAGTATTTATGTGCCTAGAGAGCAATAGTATCCAGGGTATATCAGGGATTAGTTGAGTAATGTGCTAGTATCAGTAATTATCTTATATGATAATATTAGATGGGTGTATCAGTTAATATAGATGAAGGAGTACTTGGAAGTAAGAGTACAAGTGATCCAGGCAGTAAAGAAGAGGGGCAATCAATATAGAAGTAGTTTAGTAGGTATAGTACCTTGCTAGTTTGGATATAGAAGTTGTATGTATCATGGAGTAGTATTATGGGTATAAGGGTACCAGGGAGATGTCATGGTGTCATAATGGTTAGGAAGTAATTGTGTATGTATTTTGATAACTAATCATAGATGAGAACCCTAAAGTGGTTAATATGTGTCAGAGTATGAGTTTGCACCAAGTACCAGGATAGGAGGGGTACCCTAGCAGCAAGAGCCAGAGTAACTCAAGTATATAGAGGTTTAGGCACAAACATTTTAGTGGCTAGTATAGAGGAGAGACACGAGTAACCTAGTATGAGAGTACCATCAAAGTACCATATATAGGAGTTAGTGCCTTATGTATATAGTGTCAAGACTTGGGTAGACACCCTAGAGAGAGTATTCTAGATAGATAAGGGTGTATCAATAGAGTACATGATTACGGGTGTATACAAGTGTTCATCGCAAGAAGAATGGTTAAAAGTTTTTAGGTGATTGAGGAACTGAGACAAATAATAGAAGATAGTATCCTATAAGGTGTAGTATAGTATCCTGGATAGTGTGTGCCAGTAAGTTGAGTATGCCCATGGCCTAGAACCATAGTATACCGGTAGTATTACCAGTGGTAACCCATGATGTTAAATAATTTAGCTATAGTATAGTTAGAAAGTCACCCTGATTGAGAGTGCAATTCATGATAGCTAGAGACTATATCCATGTATGGTTGTTCCTTTAGTAGAATTTTACGATTGTATGTTGTATGAAAGGACTACCTTGGACTATAATTGCTGGGGGTTTGACCATAGAAAATTTTGATGACTAGGTTATGACTGGCCCAAGAGAGAGAGAGATGAGCTGTCTTAATTTCGAAGACAAACATTTTCTACATGGGGTAGGATTGTAACTACCAAAATCCAGGAGAGGGTT
>JANAVB010030814.1:639424-786924 GCA_029216955.1 Iris pallida | reverse complement strand
TAAACGCCGCAAAAGTATAAGCAGGAGTGGTGGAGAAGGAACCTACTCGAGTCCCCGAACCGCCATGCTCCTAGTATGCACCATGGATGTCAGGGAGAAAGATCGTGTCCTCTGGCTCTGCTACGAGATCTGGCCAAACAAAACCAGCGGGGTCAGCCCCGAATAGCAAGTACCGCCAAAGGGGCACAAGAGTTAAGATTAAAAACCCAACTAATAGAATGACTGATAATAGTAATACTTATGCTACTATTATAGGGTAGCGCAACATCCTCGAACCCATATGGCACCCTTACAACCAAACAAGGACAAAAGGTGCCGTATGGAGTCGGGACGTGTCGTACTCTATAACTTTTACATAAGTTAAAAAGGTATAAACAATAAAATCTCCTGATCGTGACTTCGGTCGATAGCCTATCACAGCACAATAACCAACCCAACAATCAAACAAGAACATGGATTGGATCATGTACTATGATAGACCATGTTCCTCAGTCATTCACAGAAGTAGCACTTCACAACCAGAATAAGTCTTCCGTTCATAACTTCGGTCCACAGCCTGTCATAGTACGATAACCAACCCAACAATCAAACAAGAACATGGGTTGGATCACGTACCACAACAGTCCGCTTCCCTCGGTTATTCGCGGAAGGTAATAGGATACAAGCAAGTCATTTTCACGGCCAATCAAGTCTACGAGTTTCTAGTGGGACGAGGTTATCCTCGCGTCATGTTATTAGAAAATCCTCAGATCGTATCTTTCCAGCAAGGCTAGCCAACCCAGGGGTTCGCGTAGACAGGTATGATTGAGCACAGGTCCCTCGTAAGGCTACCTTGCCAAATCATATATTATATAGTAAGAATTAATCGGATACAGTCATCCACTCGTTGCGGATGACACAGTATCCGGGGAGACCAGCCGGCGCGTCAAGACAATATCTCAAGGCGGCTGGTGTAACACGATCTCGGGATTCTGCCCTCCCCATGCATCTAGTATATTTAGTTGCCTAGTTTAACCCTAGGTAAAATCTTGGACTCACATGCTGTGGCCTGCATGATTATCCTCCTAAAGTCGTACTTTAGTACGAGTACCCCAAAGAGGCTCCATGTCAATCAGTATGTCAACATGTTTTACCCTCCTTAGTGTAATACATCATTGCAAATACGCCACGTGGAGTTACGAGTCTTTTGTCGAGCATGAACAAGAACTGGGACATTCAGGTACATGTATCAGGTAGGAACACTTTGTTCTCCTGGGTCACATTAGTGCTCATATCATGCTCGGGACAAAAGGCATAAGGATATAAAATGGGCATATACTATCTAATAAAATATCAAAGGCGTACGCACAAAAGCACGCACGCTCAAGGGGTAAAAAGTCACGCAGGCTCACTCAAGGCAGCGTGCGTGAAAAGTCACGCAGGCTCATTCAAGGCAGCGTGCGTGAAAAGTCACGCGAGCTCAAGGAGAGAGCTGCGTGAAAAGTCACGCGAGCTCAAGGAGAGAGCTGCGTGAAAAGTCACGCAAGCTCAAGGAGAGAGCTGCGTAAAAAGTCACGCAAGCTTAAGGAGAGAGCTGCGTGAAAAGTCACGCAAGCTCAAGGAGAGAGCTGCGTGAAAAGTCACGCAAGCTCAAGGAGAGACACGCTTCCAACAGGAAGCGTGCTCAAACGGAGCACACTGTTCACTGTCTTCTCCAAACAGCAAGAACACCATGACTGAACCCAAACTTCAAAGCATCATAACTTGGCCATTCGAACTCCAAATCCAGATTTCCAAGCTCCAACTTGGGTGAAACTGATTGCTCTTCCACATGGAAGCATCAAAAACCCGTAAAATCCAACTAAAGTAGATCAAACCATGCAAAATCCGAAAATGATTAAAACCTAGATCTACAAAAATCAAAGCTTCAAAATAGAAATTTCCAAGTTCTAAACTAGTATAGATTGAGGAGAAGAACATGTTTTGGCAAATAGTTTTGTAAGAAATTATTAACAAAATTTTGGATCCTTCTCTTGAGCAAGTTGGTACTTGCCTTGGTTGGTGGAGGAAGTAAATGAGAAGAAGTAAATGAGAGGAGAGAGAAGGAGATGAGTTATTATATAGAATCTTGAACCCATGGGTTCATGATGAACCAAAGGGTTCATGATGAACCATGGGTGAACCAAGAATAGGTTACCCAAATGAGCCAAAACTGTAGGCCCAAATGCAGAAAATAAATTAGGAAATAATATTTTGTCGAATATTTTTGGAAAATGCATGAAGAAATACAGCATAATAAATATAGTATAAATTCAAGGTAAATACAATTTATTGGTTTACATATTAAAATACGTATTTCAGGATCGGGGAGTGACATCTCTACCCTTCTTAGAAAAATTCCGTCCTCAGAATTCCAGCCAAGATAGGATAGTGAAATCAGGGCAAGCAAGGCTCAATCATATACAAGTTAACTATCATAGCAGTTATTATCGTACATCACAAAGTGCAAAAATAAGCAGGTGCAGATAAGCATGGAATCGTGTCAATAAGGTACAAAAATATACCTTATTAGTCAAACAAATGCGGATACCGAGATCTGATCTCGTCCTCGCGCTCCCAGGTTGACTCTCCCGAAGAGTGATGGTTCCAAGAAACACGGACAAGGCTTATCGTCCGATTCTTGAGTACCTTCTCTCGCCGGTCTAAGATAGATACGGGTTGTTCCTCGTAAGTTAGGTCGGTACCAACGACTAACTCAGAATGATCGAGGACATGACTCGGATCCGGGACATACCCACGTAATTGGGACACATGAAACACATCATGTATGCCAGTCAACGAAGGCGGAAGGGCAAGTCGATAAGCCACATCACCTACCCGAGCGAGAATCTTAAAAGGACCAACGTATCTTGGACTAAGCTTTCCCCGGGTTCCAAATCTGATGATACCCCGAGTAGGCAAAATCCGCAGAAATACTTGGTCGCCAACTTTAAACTCTAGAGGCCTACGATGCTGATCTGTCCAATGACGATGTCGGTCCTGTGCAACTCGAAGGCGCTCTCTGACCAACTTAACTATCTCCACAGTCTGCGTGATCATCTCTGGTCCCAACAACTTCCGTTCTCCGACGTCGTCCCATGCCAAAGGGGACCTGCACTTCCTTCCGTACAATGCTTCGAACGGGGCCATCTGAATGCTAGCCTGATAGCTGTTGTTATAGGAGAACTCCACTAGATGGAGGTGATCCTCCCAAGATTCGCCAAAATCCAAGGTACACGCCCGTAGCATATCCTCTAATGTCTGAATGGTTCTTTCTGATTGCCCGTCGGTTTGTGGATGATAAGCAGTACTGAATCTTAACTTGGTTCCCAAACTTTGGTGCAAGCTCCGCCAAAAATGGGAAGTAAACCGCGTATCCCAATCTGATACTATACTAACTGGAACACCGTGCTGTCTTACTATCTGCTTCATGTATATTTCTGCTAGCTATTCAGTAGTCTGTCCAACTCGGAAGGAAAGGAAATGAGCAACCTTCGTGAGTCGATCTACTATTACCCAGACCGCATTCTTGCCAGCCGGGGATCTAGGTAAACCGGTCACAAAATCTATCGTGATGTGCTCCCATTTCCATTCTGGGATAGGGAGCGGCTGTAGCAATCCTGCTGGTCTCTGCTGCTCGACCTTCACCTGCTGATATACCAGACACTTGGATACAAATCTCGTTATCTCTCTTTTCATGCCATTCCACCAAAAGAACCGCTTGATATCTCGATACATCTTCGTTCCCCCTGGATGAATGGAGTAAATAGAACTATGAGCTTCGGACATAACTTCTTGCCGAAGGTCTCCACTCGGTACACAGAGTCTGTTTCCAAACCTGAGCGTACCATCTTCATGAATCACTAACTCCTTCCTACGGCCTGATTCACACTCCGACCGCAACTTCTAAATCTGGGGATCTCCTGCTTGTGCTGCCCTTATCCTCTCTACTAAGGTTGACTGAATCTGCATACTGGTCATTCTTCCTATATCCCTTGGCAAGACTACTTCGATTCCCATACTCTGAAGGTCCTCTAAAATATGCTTCTGCGAGGTCAAGATAAAGGCACTGTCTCTCCTACTCAGTGCATCTGCAACTATATTCGCCTTGCCTGGATGATACTGAAGATCTAAGTCAAAATCCTTCAGTAGTTCTAACCATCTTCTTTGCCTCATGTTCAGATCTCGCTGCGTGAATACATATTTCAAACTCTTATGATCAGTATAGATCTTTACCCGATCTACGTATAAATAATGCCTCCACAACTTGAGTGAAAACACCACAGCTGCTAACTCCAAATCGTGAGTCGGGTAATTCTTCTCATGGTCTCGAAGCTGCCGAGACGCATATGCTATCACCTTTCCGTGCTGCATCAATACACATCCAAGACCCTTCCCAGATGCGTCACAATATACTGTAAAGCCTCCCGCTCCTACTGGAAGTGTCAAGATCGGGGCTGAGATCAATCTCTTCTTCAATTCTTCAAATAATGCCTGACAGCTAGCTGACCAAACAAACTCTACGTCCTTGTGCGTCAAACGCGTTAAGGGCGCAGAGATCCTGGCAAAGTCCGCCACGAACCTTCTGTAGTAACCAGCTAATCCTAAGAAACTCCGCACTTCTGCAACCGTTCTCGGGACTGGCCAATGTTCTATGGCCTCAATCTTCTTCGGATCCACTGACACTCCTGCCCCAGAAATTACATGCCCCAGGAACGAAATGTGATCTAACCAGAATTCACACTTGTCGAGCTTCGCATAAAGTTGATGCTCCCTCAATGTCTGTAAGACAGTCCTAAGATGTTTCTCATGCTCCTCTTCACTGCTGGAATAGACAAGAATATCATATATGAACACCACCACAAATTTATCCAAATACGGCAGAAAGATGCGGTTCATTAAATCCATGAATACTGCGGGGGCGTTGGTTAGTCCAAAGGGCATTACTAAAAACTCATAATGCCCATATCTAGATCTGAATGCTGTCTTCGGTATGTCTTGCTCCCGAACTCTTACTTGATAGTATCCTGACCGAAGATCGATCTTGGAAAAGACGCTGGCCTTGCTCAACTGGTCAAACAGGTCATCAATCCTTGGTAGTGGGTACTTATTCTTCACTGTTACTGCATTCAGCTTGCGGTAGTCGATGCACATCCTCGTTGACCCATCCTTCTTGGGAACTAGAATCACTGGCGCGGCCCAGGGCGATTTACTGTCTCGGATGAATCCCTTAGACTTCAACTCTTCTTCATGTTGATACAACTTATCCTGTTCTGGCGGCGACATTCTGTAAACTCTGTCTGCAATAGGCCTCGTTCCAGGGTTCAACTCAATGCTAAATTCTACCTCTCTGACTGGGGGTATCCCTGGGAGCTCATCGGGGAAGACGTCAAGAAAATCTTCGACCACTCTCGAAATCTGTCCTGGCTCTGACACTGCTGCTGAGATGACGCCTCCGGCCTGATTCTTCAAGGTTCGAGTAAAGATGAACTGCTCCATCCCAGGAACGCTGAATATGACCCTACCTCCTCTACAATCAATTGTCGCATGACTGTCTCTCAACCAGTCCATGCCAAGGACGACATCAAAATTCCTTATAGGAAATTCAGTCAATGATGCAGGCAATAAATGCCCACACACCTCCACCGGACATGAAAAGCGCAGTCTGCTAACTTCTACGAGCCCATTGCCGGTAAGTATATCCATCCTCTCCGGCAATGCCTCAAACTCTAATCCAATCCATGTAGCATATTGTGCAGAGATGAATGAATAAGTAGCACCTGAATCAAATAATGCTACAGCGGGAAATGAGGTGACGAGAATTTTACCTGCCACCACGTCACTAGACGCTAGAGCCTCTCCCAAGGATAATGTGAGAGCCTGGCCCCGCGGAGCCCCTTGTTGCGGCCTTCCTCGACCATGTTGTTGCTGCCTCTGAGGGCCTTCGGCTTCCTGTGCCTGGCGGAACATCTGAGCCTGCGTTGGTAGATGCTGGGCTAGGGGCCTTACTGCTAATACTGGCCCTCCACTCGGGGCTGCCACTGGAGCTGGCAATGCTGGGAACTGCTGAGCTGGCCCTCCTGGCCTCTGCATCATAGGACAAGTGGAAATACGGTGGTCTGCACGACCACACCTCAAGCATAAGCCATTCGCTGACCGGTACACCTCCCTCGTGTGCCCTGCCTTCCCACAGAATGTACAGCCCTGGGGTGCTCCCTGACGCTGTTGTTGGTTCCTCGGTTGCTGATGCCGAACTGGCGCTGTATTAGTTGACACGGCCGTCCTCCGTGGCGCTCCTGCATCATAAATACGTACACCGGGTGCTGGTGCCGATGTTCGCTGTATTGCTCCTCCTCCAACCTGGGAATGAGATCTCTTCTGACCTCCTGTCCTTGATGCCAACCTCTGCTGGGTAAGCTCGTGCCTCCGAGCGGCCGTCAAAACAGCATCAAACGTCTGGTAGTCGTGTCCTTCCACAAGCTGTAATAGTTCCAAATGAAGCCCCTGCTGGAACCTCATAGCTTTCTCTGGCTCCGTTGCCACCATTGCTGGTGCGAAATGGCACAATCTGCAGAACTCTGCTGCATACCCATCTACGGTCTTGCCTGCTTGCTTGAGACTAATGAACTTCTGCTGGAGCTCATATCGAGCTACTACGCCAAAATACTTGGCCTTGAATCTGTCACTGAAGGTGGTCCAACGAACAGGGCGTCTTGTACCAACTTCTTCTGAGGCCCACCAGTCGCGGGCAAGATCCTGAAGTACTAATTTGACTTGATCAACCTTCTCATCATCTGGAACCTTGGCTGCCACAAGAATGGCTTCAATGTCTTGAATCCATGCATCCGCAGTGATGGCATCCTCCGTGCCATCGAAATACCTCAGGTTCAAGCGACGGAACCTTCCTGATGCTCCCGAGTCAACCCCGGCACTCCTCTCAAGAGCTAACTGAATCCCCTGGTTCAGCAACACGTTCTGCTCCTGCTGCCGAGTCTGTTGCTGTTGGTGAGTGACAAGAATCCCTCGGACGATCTCCAGGAGTGCTACGGCATCTGGTACTGCCGTCGCTGCTGGTGCTGCAGGAGTTCCAATAACCTGCGGCTGTACTGCCTCTGGTCCCACTTCTGCTCGTGCCTGCACTGGAGAAGGTTCTCTCCCTTGTTGCTGTCCAGTCGAGCCATGCTCTTGCTGCTCTTCCTCATGGACCTCACCCGCTACTGAGAATGAAGCACCCCTATAGAGAAAGATATAAGATTATCAAGTCCGGACGAGGAAGATTTTGAGGATGCAAGTCAGGTTAGAGATCAAGGCAAGGACAGAGAATTCGAAACAGAATTTCAAGGGGAACAAGTTTTGATTGAGACTCCTAATAATTTGCAATACCCCACAAGTCTGAAAATCAGACCTGCATGGGCCACCACTAAAACCTTGTCACGCCCCAGTACCGAAATACGGAGACGGACTAGGCCAGCTACTCCATATGAGGTACGTAACGTCATACGGCAATTGTGGCTGTCGAGAGACCAGGGGGTACATGCTACAATCAAGTCTCCTATGGTCCTACAGAGTTCTATGTCTCAATAAATCAAATCACATCAGCAAATTAATGAACATTAAAGATAAAGCAGTAAGGCGTCCCCGACGCTTCATCAAAATGATCATGAGAAACTAGCTTTATAATTTAGCTATCTCAGAGAGTCAGGAGTACAAAATTATACACAGCTGCAGTCTGTTTAATTACAATTATGTACTGACACAAAATATCAAGTAATCCGGCTAACAGGTGCCGGTGGCTAAACGTCGCAAAAGTATAAGCAGGAGTGGTGGAGAAGGAACCCACTCGAGTCCCCGAACCGCCATGCTCCTAGTATGCACCATGGATGTCAGGGAGGAAGATCGTGTCCTCTGGCTCTGCTACGAGATCTGGCCAAACAAAACCAGCGGGGTCAGCCCCGAATAGCAAGTACCGCCAAAGGGGCACAAGAGTTAAGATTAAAAACCCAACTAATAGAATGACTGATAATAGTAATACTTATGCGACTATTATAGGGTAGCGCAACATCCTCGAACCCATATGGCACCCTTACAACCAAACAAGGACAAAAGGTGCCGCATGGAGTCGGGACGTGTCGTACTCTATAACTTTCACATAAGTTAAAAAGGTATAAACAATAAAATCTCCTGATCGTGACTTCGGTCGACAGCCTATCACAGCACAATAACCAACCCAACAATCAAACAAGAACATGGGTTGGATCATGTACTATGATAGACCATATTCCTCAGTCATTCACAGAAGTAGCACTTCACAACCAGAATAAGTCTTCCGTTCATAACTTCGGTCCACAGCCTGTTATAGTACGATAACCAACCCAACAATCAAACAAGAACATGGGTTGGATCACGTACCACAACAGTCCGCTTTCCTCGGTTATTCACGGAAGGTAATAGGATACAAGCAAGTCATTTTCACGGCCAATCAAGTCTACGAGTTTCTAGTGGGACGAGGTTATCCTCGCGTCATGTTATTAGAAAATCCTCAGATCGTATCTTTCCAGCAAGGCTAGCCAACCCAGGGGTTCGCGTAGACAGGTATGATTGAGCACAGGTCCCTCGTAAGGCTACCTTGCCAAAACATATATTATATAGTAGGAATTAATCGGATACAGTCATCCACTCGTTGCGGATGACACAGTATCCGTGGAGACCAGCCGGCGCGTCAAGACAATATCTCAAGGCGGCTGGTGTAACACGATCTCGGGATTCTGCCCTCCCCATGCATCTAGTATATTTAGTTGCCTAGTTTAACCCTAGGTAAAATCTTGGACTCACATGCTGTGGCCTGCATGATTATCCTCCTAAAGTCGTACTTTAGTACGAGTACCCCAAAGAGGCTCCATGTCAATCAGTATGTCAACATGTTTTACCCTCCTTAGTGTAATACATCATTGCAAATACGCCACGTGGAGTTACGAGTCTTTTGTCGAGCATGAACAAGAACTGGGACATTCAGGTACATGTATCAGGTAGGAACACTTTGTTCTCCGGGGTCACATTAGTGCTCATATCATGCTCGGGACAAAAGGCGTAAGGATATAAAATGGGCATATACTATCTAATAAAATATCAAAGGCGTACGCACAAAAGCACGCACGCTCAAGGGGTGAAAAGTCACGCAGGCTCACTCAAGACAGCGTGCGTGAAAAGTCACGCAGGCTCACTCAAGGCAGCGTGCGTGAAAAGTCACGCGAGCTCAAGGAGAGAGCTGCGTGAAAAGTCACGAAAGCTCAAGGAGAGAGCTGCGTGAAAAGTCACGCAAGCTCAAGGAGAGAGCTGCGTGAAAAGTCACACAAGCTCAAGGAGAGAGCTGCGTGAAAAGTCACGCAAGCTCAAGGAGAGACACGCTTCCAACAGGAAGCGTGCTCAAACGAAGCACACTGTTCACTGTCTTCTCCAAACAGCAAGAACACCATGACTGAACCCAAACTTCAAAGCATCATAACTTGGCCATTCGAACTCCAAATCCAGATTTCCAAGCTCCAACTTGGGTGAAACTGATTGCTCTTCCACATGGAAGCATCAAAAACCCGTAAAATCCAACTAAAGTAGATCAAACCATGCAAAATCCGAAAATAATTAAAACCTAGATCTACAAAAATCAAAGCTTCAAAATAGAAATTTCCAAGTTCTAAACTAGTATAGATTGAGGAGAAGAACATGTTTTGGCAAATAGTTTTGTAAGAAATTATTAACAAAATTTTGGATCCTTCTCTTGAGCAAGTTGGTACTTGCCTTGGTTGGTGGAGGAAGTAAATGAGAAGAAGTAAATGAGAGGAGAGAGAAGGAGATGAGTTATTATATAGAATCTTGAACCCATGGGTTCATGATGAACCAAAGGGTTCATGATGAACCATGGGTGAACCAAGAATAGGTTACCCAAATGAGCCAAAACTGTAGGCCCAAATGCAGAAAATAAATTAGGAAATAATATTTTGTCGAATATTTTTGGGAAATGCATGAAGAAATACAGCATAATAAATATAGTATAAATTCAAGGTAAATACAATTTATCGGTTTACATATTAAAATACGTATTCCAGGATCGGGGAGTGACATTGCTCCACATTGAAAGCACGCCTTTGGTTGCCTTGAGTTTGGCAACTACACGAACAAGGGGGTCAGGGTGAGTCGTCGAATTCCAGGCAGAGGAAATGGTGCTTCTGAATTAAAGGTGATGTCTCCAGAAGTCCAGGAATCGGAATGGTTTCTTGATGAGGTTGGAGTTGCTGCTGATCTCAATTAGGAGAGGGGAATGGTCTGATTCGGTGGAGTTAAGGTGAGAGAGGTTGGAGATGAGATTCATGTCAGACCAGCGGTTGTCGACCATGGCTCGATCCAGGCGGGAGTATTGTCTCCGGGCGCCTTCCTGCATATTACACCAGGTGAAGGCGTTGCCGGAGAAAGGGAGGGAGGACATGTGTTCATTCAATATGAAGGTGTTGAAGTCATTCATGGCCGGCTGGAGAGGAGGGCGACCCCCAGATTTCTCCTCTTTGTTTGAGATCTTGTTGAAGTCTCCGAGGCAGAGCCACGGAAGGTTGTTGAGGTGGAGGTGGGTGTCCGTCAGGGTGTCCCAAAGCAGCTTGCGCTCGGTGAATTCACAGCTGCCATGGACAACGGAGTGGAGGGATCGGGACGTGAGAGTGGGGTGCTCCAGCCAACAGGAGAGCAACTGTTTCGAGTCCTGCACGATACCGAATTTGCATTCAGCGGCGAAGAGGATCCAGATGTCATGGCACCCGGCGACCGCGAACGGGAAGCCAAGTTGAAGCTGGATGGATTTGAGTTTCTCTGAGGGATTTTAGGTTTGATGATGACTAATATGTCGACCCGGTGAGTTTTCTTGAGGCTAATTATTCTCCTCAAGGTAGGTTTGTTGGCAAGCCCTCTAACATTCCACGATAGGATGTTAAGCATTGGGATGGTTCTGGGGGGTGTTGAGCTTTGTGGCTGACCTAGTAATCATAGCCGTGGCCTCTTGGGAGTATTTTTTCTTCTTGTTGTGGGAGATTTTGTGAGCTCCCGGGGACGCTGCCGTGATGTCATCCATCACCTCGGGCAGACCTTGTGTTGTGTTACCTGCTTCCTCCATCGGGGGGGCATCTTCTTTCTCAATCTCAATCTCGGGGGCATCTTTTTTCTCAATCTCAGAGCGCACAGAGGGGATTGCTAGGGTCCAGGAAGCTGGCTTCCTTGGCTTGCTGGAATCTGATCGCGGGAACGTGGCTAAAGGTGGCCAGGTCATTCTCGGAGTCACTTCTGGAGCTGAGGGGGAGATTGCAATATCGGCTAAGGCCGAGTGGATGATCAAAGCCATCTGGTTCTCCCCCTCATTGATCGATGAGACAACACAGTTCGGTTGCTCTTCGGCGGATCTCTCGCAATCAGCGGGAGCGGTCCTGCCGGGATAGGGGCTCTCCTAGAGGACGTCTAAAGGGAAAGAGGTGAGGGTATCGAACCTGTTGTTGAGGATGATGGCCGGGGGTTCGACGGAAGAGATGCTTTAGTTGAGGGGGGAGCTGGGGCTGGGTGAGCCGTCGCTGTCTTCAAAGTGGGTGTGGGAGTTGGGAAGGGAGAGAATAGGGGCTGAGGTTATGAGTTGGGTCGCCTTGCAGGATTGCGACTTATGGGAAGCTTTCTTCTTAAGCTCCGGGTGGGCCCTAAAATAATGCTTTTTGAGGCGGCCTCTGATCTGACAGTGCTTGCAGAATATAATGTTGTTGCCATACACCAGCGTCTGAATGTGTGTCTGCCTCCTAAGATCGGTCTGAATAAGAGTGGGAGGATTAGCTGACAGGTCGAGCTCCACGCAAATCTTCGCGTAGTTGCCTTTGGAGAGATTGCGGGTTTCTTCGACAATGGCTACGAGGGTCCCGAAGGAGCTAGAAATTCTCTAAGAGCAGCGGGGGCAAAGCAGACAAGAGAGAGGTTTAGGAGGGTGATCCCCGCCGAGATAATTGTCGAGTCGACTTTGGGGTTAAATTCGGGGGACCATTTGGCGATCTTGACGCTGTGGAGGCCAATGCTGGAGGTACCTTTGGCCCAGACTAAAGAGTAGTCGAAGTCGGAGGAGAGATGGAGGAGCAAGTGTTTGGGGTCCAATGGGGCAACCTTGTAAGCCGAGGCGAGACCCTAGCCTACGATAGCTTCTTGAGCTATAAGGATTTTCGGGCACCCGGAGGGGAACTTCAGCACAATCGTCTTCGCAAAGCTTGCAGATAAGGAGGAGATATCAGCTGAGGAGAACGGAACGCAGATGGTATGTCCGTCGGTGGGGCTCGGGAGCTCGATATCCGACAGCTCAGGGTCCTCAGACAGGAGAGGAAGCTGCACCGTGCAATCTAGCTGCAGAATCTCGGCAAAAGAAGGGACTATGGGGGTCGGAGCACTACCGGGAGGGGAGAGCCCTGGTTATGCAGTTGGAGGGGTGGGAGAGGTGCGACTGCAGCGCAATGCGTCGAGATCGAGAGAGGGCAAGTGGAGGCAACATGGGAGGTGGGCGCATAACCGCCGAAAGCATGCGCATGGGTCCCCGGGAGGCGAGGAAGGACGCATGCGCCAGGGCGAGGGAGAGTGGGCACATAGCACCCGGCTGGAGGGAGAAAGGGCGTCTAGGCGCCCACAGAAGTGGGCGCATAGGCCAAGCTCTGCGGAGGAGCGGGCACATAGCAGCCCACAGGAGGTGGGGGCGTATAGCCGACGTCCAGCGATGCGAGGGTGGGTGCATGCTTGCCGACGTGGAGGGGCGTATGGCCGTCCGAACTAGTGGGGGGCGCATAGCCTCCCGCTCGCGAAGGGAGCGTAGATCGGGCACCCGGCTGAGCGCGGGTAGGCGCATAGCCGCCCCACCGGGAGGTGGGCGCATGGCTGGTTCGGGCCAGGGACGAGGGCGCATAGCCTCCAACTCCGCTCCCAACCACAGCAGAAATGGGGGGAATTCGAATTCGAATTTTAATTCCTCGGGCAGAAAAATCCCGATCCCGTGCCTGCTTGCTCGATTCTCGCCCGATTCTTTGGACCGAACAGGAAGGGGGCGCCGCAATGGGACGCCGCGGAGGACGGCCACATGAGGGGATGGGCGATGTCCAGGGGTACGGATCCCTACCACGAGCACCGCAGTCTGCAGTCCGACGGCAGGGAGAGGACGCTACGACCGGGTCGGGGGCGGGCGTCGGGGAGGCGGCCACGGGAGCTTCGGGTCTACTGCTACGGAAGCTAAGCCGACCAGGGCCAGCTGATCGGAGGTCCATACGAGGGACGAGCGCAGGGCCGCCAGGATGCGCTCGGCCGGAGCCACCGGAGGAGGGCGAGCCACCAACGACTGGCTCGGGCGGCGTCGGAGGAAGTAGGGGTGCGGCTGACGGCTATCCGTCGGGGCAGCACTGCCCCGGCGCCGACGGCGGGCGGGGGGGGGGGGATTCATATGGCCATACGATCGGAGAGGGGGGGAGAAATTATTAGGTGCTCCCGGCTCACCACTGGACGTGCTGAGTGGTGAGCCCGGTCCAATAAACAATTGACACTTGGAATAACCAATTAATCCCATATTTTTCACATCATAACCAGATATGAAAAGATAACGAAAAATGCTAACAAAATCAATAATATTAATATTAACATTAAAATTAAAATTAATGTTAAGATTAACATTAATATTAACAGTAAAATTAATATTAACAATAATATTAATATTAACATTAAAATTAATATTAATATTAACATTGAAATTAATATTAATATTAACATTAATATTAAAGATAACAAAAAATACTAACAAAATCAATAATATTAATATTATCATTAAAATTAATATTAAGATTAACATTAATATTAACAGTAAAATTAATATTAACAATAATATTAATATTAATATTAATATTAACATTAAAATTAATATTAATGTTAATGTTAATCTTAGTATTAATGTTAATATTAATGTTAACATTGATATTAAAATTAACATTAATATTAATATTAACATTAATATTAACATTAATACTAAGATTAACATTAACATTAATATTAATATCAAAATTAATATTAATATTAAGCTAACTTATGAATTGTCCGGTTATAATGTGGAAAATATGGAATTAATTCATTATTCCAAGTGTCAATTGTTCATTGGACCAGGCTCACCACTCAGCACGTCCAGGGGTGAGCCAGGAGCACCTAATAATTTCTCGAGGGGGGGAGCTCAGGAGGAAGTTTATATATATATATATATATATATATATATATATATATATATATATATATATATATATTTTTTTTTTTTTTTTTTTTTTTTTTTTTTTTTTTTGAAGCAATGGGTACTTGTGGCGAACTCGCCTCCACTGAGGCTCGAACTCCCGACCACTTGGGCCGCATGCATCTCTCTTAACCACTAGGCTAGAGATCATTTGCATATATATATATATATATATATATATATATATATATATATATATATATATAAGATGGGATCGGATTCACCCCTATTTTTTCCACCCCCATTATCATCCCTATCTCCTCCGTCGGATTAGATTTAAAACTAAGATTTAGACCAAATCTCTACATCCACAAATAAAAACTCCAAATCTTCCTAATCTTTCAAATGCTATATTAATATACAAGAGAGAGAAATTGAGAAGGAAAAAAAAACCTACGCTCGTTTAATTTAGAGAATAACGAAAAATTAAATGACCGATTTTTTTACAAAGAAACTAAATTAGGTTTCAAATGACCAGAATATTTTTAGAGAATATTTTTTAAAAGAAACTAAATTAGGCTTCAAAATTTAAATGACCGGTTCTTTTTAAAGAAAATAAATTTTGTAGAGAATACCGAAAATTTAATAAATTTAAGTTAGGTTACAAATTGTTTTACGAAATATCAAAATTTTAAATGACCAAATTTTTTTAAAAATTAAAAAAAGTTGGCTCAAAATTTAAATGACGGACAAATTTAAATGAAACAATTTTTTTTAAAGAACATCGAAAATATAAAAGATTTTAAATAGGACTCAAAATATTTTAGATAATATCAAAAATTTAAATGATCTGTTTTTTTAAAGGAAAATAAGTTAGGTTTCAAATGAACCCAATTTTTCGAGAATATTTTTTAAAAGAAACTAAAATAGGCTTCAAAATTTAAATGACCAAAAAATATTTAATAGAAACTAAATTTTGTAGAGAATATCGAAAATTTAGTCGATTTAAATTAGATTTCAAATATTTTTTTAGAGAATATCAAAAATTTAAATCACTAAAAATTTTTTAACATAAACTAAATTAGCTTTGTTATTGAGTTTGTTTCGATGTTCTTTTTTGAGTTTATTTCGATGTTCTGTAAAAAAAATTGTTTCATTTAAATTTGCCCGACCATTTAAATTTTGAAGCCAAATTTATTTAATTTTGTTTTAAAAAAAAAGGTCATTTAAATTTTTGAAAAAATTTGAAACCAAATTTAGAAAAAAAAAATTGGTCATTAAATTTTTCAATATTTTCTAAATTAAACGAGCCGAATTTTTTTTTTCTTTCTCAATTTCTCTCTCTTGTACATTAATGTAGCATACGGAAGATTAGGAAGATTTGGTGTTTCTATTTTTGGATGTAGAGATTTGATCTAAACCTTAATTTTGATATACCGATGATAATGGGGTGATAAAAATAGGATTAGATTTAAAATTAAGGTTTAGAAACACCAAATCTTCCTAATCATTGTATGTTACATTAATATACAAGAGAGAAAAATTGAGAAATAAAGAAAAAAAACCTCCGCTCGTTTAATTTAGAGAATATCGAAAAATTAAATGAACAATTTTTTTCTAAATTTGGTTTCAAATTTTTTTACGGAATATCAAAAATTTAAATGACCATTTTTTAACAAAATTAAATAAATTTGGCTTCAAAATTTAAATGGCCAGGCAAACTTAAATGAAACAAATTTTTTAAAGAACATTGAAATAAACTCAAGAACAAAGCCTAATTTAGTTATGTTAAAAAAATTAGTGATTTAAATTTTTGAATTCTCTAAAAAAAAAAATTGAAACCTAATTTAAATCGAGTAAATTTTCAATAGTCTCTACAAAATTTAGTTTCAATTAAATATTTTCGGTCATTTAAATTTTAAAATGTAATTTAGTTTCTTTTAAAAATATTCTCTAAAGTGTTCAATTGAAACCTAATTTAGTTTCTTTTAAAAAATATTGTCTATAAATTGCGTTCATTTGAAACCTAATTTAGTTTCTTTTTAAAAAATCGGTCATTTAAATTTTTGATATTATCTAAAATATTTTGAGGCCTATTTTAAATTTTTCATGTTCTTTAAAAAAAAATTGTTCATAAATTTGCCCGGTCATTTAAATTTTGAAGCCAACTTTTTTTTATTTTTTTTAAAAATTTGGTCACTAAAAATTATGATATTCCGTAAATAAAATTGAAACCTAATTTGAATCTATTAAATTTTGGGTATTCTCTACAAAATTTATTTTCTTTAAAAGAACCGGTCATTTAAATTTTGGAAACTAATTTAGTTTCTTTTAAAAAAAATATTCTCTAAAAATATTCTGGTCATTTGAAACCTAATTTAGTTTCTTTGTAAAAAATCAGTCATTTAATTTTTTGTTATTCTTTAAATTAAACGTGTGGAGTTTTTTTTCAATCAATTTCTCTCTATTGTATATTAATATAGCATACAGAATATTAGGATGAAAGAGAGAGAAATTGATAAACCTCCGCTCGTTTAATTTAGAGAATATAGAAAAATTAAATGACCAATTTTTTTTTCTAAATTTGGTTTCAATTTTTTTTTTTACAGAATATCAAAATTTTAAATGACCATTTTTTTAACAAAATTAAATAAATTTTGCTTCAAAATTTAAATAGCCGGGCAGATTTAAATGAAACAATTTTTTTTAAAGAACATCGAAACAAACTCAAGAACAAAGCCTAATTTAGTTTATTTTTAAAAAAAATCAGTGATTTAAATTTTTGATATTCTCTAAAAAAAATTGAAACCTAATTTAAATCGATTAAATTTTCTATATTCTCTATAAAATTTAGTTTGTATTAAACATTTTCAATCATTTAAATTATGAAGCCTAATTTAGTTTCTTTTCTAAAGAATATTCTCTAAAAAAATTGGTCATTTAAAATTTTGATATTATCTAAAATATTTTGAGGCCTATTTTAAATCTTTTAAATTTTCGATGTTCTTTAAAAAAAAATTGTTCATAAATTTGCCCGATCATTTAAATTTTGAAGCCAACTTTTTTTAATTTTTTCAAAAATTTGGTCATTTAAATTTTGAAACCTAATTTAGTTTCTTTTAAAAAAAATATTCTGGTCAATTGAAACCTAATTTAGTTTCTTTGTAAAAAATCGGTCATTTAATTTTTTTTTATTCTCCAAATTAAACGAGCGTAGATTTTTTTTTCTTCTTCTCCTCAATTTCTCTCTCTTGTATATTAATATAGTATTCGTAAGATTAGGAAGATTTGGAGTTTCTATTTGTCATGTAAAAAAAAAAAAAAATATATATATATATATATATATATATATATATATATATATATATATATATATATATATATATAAAAAAAAAAAAAATATATATATATATATATATATATCGACTCATCCCCGAGCAGCGGAAGAGCTGATCAGACGCCATTGATCATTCAGAAAGACCCCCTCCCCCCCCACCCCCGCCCCTCCCGTTGAATCCCCTCTCACCCACGGCAGAGATCTCGCGATCGTCCCCGCACTACAGAGTATAGTCCCAGCGGGCAGGCTTCAACAAGCAATAGAAGTAGGCCTTCTAGACCTCGACAACCCCCTCTGTGCTCTCGCCGAGATAGACCATGAAGAAGACGCCCCCAGACGAGCATCCCGCCAGATTTGATGGTGGATGCCACCGGAACATCCCAACACGCCCCCAAAAGCCACACCAATAAGAAGAAAAAAAAGTAAGAGCCCACGGCCAGGACCACTCGGTCTGCCACTAAGCTCAACACCCACCCCACCCACAAACAACCCAATGCCTAACATCCTCTCGTAGAATGTTAGAGGGTTGGCCAACAAACCTACTTTGAGGAGATTAATCAACCTCAAGAAAATCTACCGCATCGACCTTCTGATCATCATTGAACCCAAAATCCCAAATAACAGACTCAAATCCATTCAACTCCAGCTCGGTTCGCTTTTGCGATTGCAGGATGCCATGACATTTGGATCATGTTCAACGCCGATTACAAAATCGGCATCGTTGATGACTCCGATCAGGCTCTCTCCTGCTGGGCTGAGCACCCCGCCCTCAAGTCTAAAGTTCTTTTATTCGCTGTCCACGGCAGCTGCAACTTCAACGAACGGAAGAACCTATGGGATACCCTTACATGCATCCACCACCTCTTCTACAATCTCCCGTGGATCTGTCTCGGAGACTTCAACACCATCTCACGTCGTGAGGAGAGATCGGGAGGGCGCCCCCTCCACAACTGGCGATGAATGACTTCAACACTTTCATCTTCAACGCCCACTTGTCCCCCCTGCAGTACAACGACAACTCCTTCACCTGGTGTAACATGCAAGAGGGCGCCCGCAGACAATATTCTCGCCTTGATCGAATGCTGTTGACAACAGATGGACCGACTTAAACCCCATCTCCAACATCACTCACCTCAACACCACGGAATCAGATCATTCCCCCTCCTAATTGAGACCAGTTGCAACTCCACCCAAATCAAAAAACCCTTCCGTTTCCTGAACTTTTGGAGACATCATCCCAATTTCAGACACATCGTGGCCGACGCGTAGAATTCTATCAACAACCTAGACCCCCTCATCCGTATCACAGTCAAGCTCAAAGCCACAAAGAGCGCGTTATCGGCTTGGAACATACTAGCTTTTGGTAATATTTTCCAAGCCATCAAGACGGCTGAAGATGACGTCAATCATGCGGAGATCCAGTTCGCCGAGAACAGGTCGCCGAAAGCTTGCACTGCCCTGAACCTTACCAAAGCACTTCTCAAGTCCAGGCTGAAGATCGAGATGGAATTCTGGGAGCAAAAAGCAAGACTATCCTGGGATTCTGAGGGTGACAGAAACTCCGAATTCTTCCACTCCTGTGTTAAGGGTCGCCGAAATCAGCTCAATCTTCACCAAATCTCTGATGACAACGGCATCCTCCTCAAAGATCAGAACAGCATTAATACGGCAGCCGCTAACTTCTACCCCAAACTCTTCTCCAAAACGAGCGTCATTAAAGATGAGGCTTTCCTGGCCCAGGTCCCCTGCCTGATCAGCGATCAGGAGAACGTCACGCTGTTGACTCTCCTCCCCGGATGAGGTGAAGTCCGCCGTCTGGTCTCTCAACAAGCACAGCACCCCGGACCTGACAAGTTCTCTGGAGGTTTCTTACGCTCTTATTGGGAGATTATAGGGCCCAACTTCCATGATGTCGCGGTGGCATTTTTCGTCGGAGCCAACTACCCCAAAGCCATCTCCAGGGCGAATCTTATCCTGATCCCTAAAAAAGATAATCCGGAGACATTCAAAGACTTTAGACCGATCATCCTATGCAACTTCACCAACAAAATCATATCCAAGATCATCGTGACCCGCATGTCCACTCTCCTCCCCAAGATCATCTCCGAGGAACAAAGCGGCTTCGTCCCCGGACGGAACATCACCGATAACATCTTACTCGCTCAGGAGTTGATCACCGATAACATCCCCGGACGGAATATCGCCATCAAACTTGACATGGAGAAAACCTACGACCATGTGGACTGGCAATTCATGATTTGGGTTTTCAGAGCCTTCGGGTTCTCGGAGACTTGGACCGACATCATATTCAGGTTCGTGAACAACTCTTGGTTCTCCATGGGCATCAATGGTCGAACTGACGATTTCTTCCGATCCAGTCGCAGAGTCCGTCAAGGGGATCCTTTATCCGCCACAATCTTCATCATCGCTGCCGAAGCGCTCAGCAGAAACCTCAACAACATGGCGAACTCCCCCAGATTTTATCACTATCATGCTACCACTTGATGCCCACTCATCACACATCTGGACTATGCCGACGATATCCTTAACTTCTCCTTCGGAGACATCGGGTCGGTGGAGGTGATCCACAACACTCTCGAAAAATATACCAGATGCTCTGGTTAACGTATCAACGCTGACAAAAGTGTCATCTACACCCACCACAACGCCGACCGGAATCATTCATCTAGCCTCTCCAGCATAACCTCCTTTACCACCGCATACCCTTCGTTCTCCTACCTGGAATGTTCGTTGGTGTACGGTAAATCGAGCTTAGGCATCTTCGAAGGGTTGGTGAACAAAATCAAAAGAAAGATCAAAGGTTGGCACAATGCGACCCTATCCCCAGGTGGCAAGATGATCCTTATTAAGCATGTCCTTTCCTCCATCCCCATATACATCCTGGCGGTATGCTCCCCCACAAGAAAGTCCTTTCTGAGATCGAATCCCTTTTCACCAACTTTTTTTGGGGGCACAGCGACGGCAAGGACAAGCATCACTGGGCCAGCTAGGACTCGATGGCCAAACCAACCGACGTAGGAGGTCTCGGCTTTTCCAGACTGGCGCACATCATCGACGCTTGTTCCATAAAGTTGTGGTGGAAGCTGCTGTAACCACCACATTTTTTTATTAAAGGGTATTTTGGTCATTTGTAATTATTATATTATTTATTAATTTATTGAATTCATGTGATGATATGTGGTTTTGTTTGATGTTTGTTTAGTATAAATGGGTTTAACTTAGCCAACCTTGACTAGAAGCCTAATAATAATAATTAGAATTAATTTGACCTTGTAGGAATTATTTTATAATTAATTAGTTATTTTAGAATGTTTTAAATAAATTTTTAGTCATTTTAGCCTTTTTAGCCATTTTGGTCATTTTGTGATTTTCTAGATATTTTGACTTGTGTTGTACTAGCAACTGGTTTAACCTTAGTGGACCTTGTATAGGAGCCTAACCATGTCTTAGAATTTATTTTTTTACCTATTAAAATTTATTTAGGGCTTGGGTTCAATTTAAAAGGCTTTTGGATGATTTTTAAGCCTTCTTGCATATAGCCTTTTTGAGCCTTGTTGACTTGGACCTTGTTACAACTTGAGGGATTTGTCCCATATAAAACCCTAACCCTAGAAACCCCCCATATGGTTGGCCGCAGCAGTACCCTCCCCCTCTCTCATTCATTTGTGAAGCATAGCCTCCACAAGTGAAACCCTAAAAAGTTCTCCTCCTCCAAAATTCTAGTTTCTTGATCTGAAGTCCGTTTTCTCCCAAAATGAAATCCGTTGCACTCGTCTAGAAGAGGAGGATCTGGTGGAGTATTACTAACGAGGAGGCGGAGGTATTTTCTTGAGGGGAATCGACCGACACGGCGTTCGAAGAGTTCCGTTTATTGGGTTCTCGACACTCAATAGGTAAATCCCGATCTACCCTTGTTTCTTCTAAATTTTCTTCATTATTGCATCCATATAGGCACCCTTGATCTGTGTATGAAGTTTCGTAGAATTTTGGTTTCGTTTGATAGCGGTATCGGACACGTATCGGTCTCACGTTGCACGTGTTCGGCAAAATACCACTTAGATTTGAAAAGTGTTAATTTTTTATTCTATTTTTACGAAATCCTTCCCTATATTATTTGTAACAAGTTTCGTGAAGACGGAACGGAAATCGAAACGATTTCGGCATCCGAACGGACACGGACACGCGTGCACGAGATCCCATGCACGGTCTCGTGCACGTCCTGCAGTCTATGCATCATAACTCGACGCACAGAGCTCCGTCTCGTGTGAAATTTTACGAGCACATAGGGGCAACCACTGCCCACTCGACCGTAAAATTTTACGGCGTTCGTTGATCGAGCGCGGAGTTATTCGTAGTACACTGTTCAGCCATTCTGTGTACCCGGCTGAAATTCGGGACTGAAACGTTCTTCGTACGCGCACACAACGCGACGAGAAACCGTTCTAGGAGTTCAGACACGTAGCCCTATACCTAGAATACCCAAGGGCTCGACCCCGAGTTGCAAAGTGGCCCCACGCGCGAGCCACGAGCGGCGAACCACCCGCACGAGTACGCACGCGCGCGCACGCGCGCACAGGCCGTGCGCTGTGCGTGGGCCATTGTGTCGCATCGCTGTGACTTTGTGTCATGTTGACGTGTCCTAGACCTATCCCATGACCCTACCTAGCCGTGTGCACGAGCTCGTAGCTTCTCGTTGTGCGTATGACGCGCAATCGAGCGAGAACGCTCTCTTCGACACGCGGTATCGATTTTTCGATACGCATCCACGGACACGACACGAACATGATTTTGACTCCGTGAGTGTTCGAGCATGTGAAACCCATAATCTGTGAATATTCTAATTAGTGTGTTAGTATTATCATTATTATTATTATTATTATTAGTATTTCCAAAATTATTA
This sequence comes from Iris pallida, assembly GCA_029216955.1. Lineage (NCBI taxonomy): Eukaryota > Viridiplantae > Streptophyta > Magnoliopsida > Asparagales > Iridaceae > Iris > Iris pallida. The sequence continues at coordinate 764,397 of JANAVB010030814.1, read as the reverse complement.
TTATTATTATTATTATTTTTGAGTGCAAAAGATTTCGAAAAATAATTTACAACATGGCTTTTGAGTTTAGACCCAGACCCGAGTCCGAACCCAGACCCAGGCCTGAGCCAAACCCAACCCTTTTTCCTATTTCTAAATCTGGTTTGACTTAGTTTATATTAATAAAAAAAGAAAAAAAGAAAAAAAAAGAAATACAAGCTGGTCCCGTAGGACCAGCACACCCTATTCTCCCTCTCTGTTTTCACTCTCCTCCACACACGTCCCCACGTTCACCACAACACTCCCATTCTTAAGTCCCACACCCCACTTGTAGACTCTTTCTCCCACTCTCCTATTCTTCTTCCCTTCAACTACTCTCCAGCACACACGCAAGCCCCAACTCCCCTTTAATTACTCCCCCACTCATCTTTTTCACAGAGATCACCAAAAAAAAACTTTCCTCCCACTCCCGTAGCTTTCACAACACAAAGCTTCCTCTTCAACTCTCTATACTTTCCCCCACTCCCTTCTTCAACAGAGATCAACTCTCTCAACCCTCACCAACTCCTACTCCCCACCAAACCCTCTCTTCCCAAGCCCGGCGCCCCTCTTCCCGAAGTCCGGCAACCATCACCGCCGACTGCCTCTCGGCGCCAAGCCCCTCCTGCCGACCGCCGAGCTCGCGAGCCCCCTGGCCGCACTTCCCCGACAGCGCGCCCCCGTCGGTTCTCCGCCGACCCGCTGTTCCGCCCTCCGGCCAGCGCAGCGCCGCCACTCTCGCGCGCCCACGGCCACCCGTGTCCCCTCGGCCTGCCCCTCCGGCGACTCCTCGGCCGCAGCTGTCCCGCGCGCGAGCCCCGCGCCAACCCCGTGTCCGCCCGCGCCCCTTTGGCGCTGTCTCCGCCCCGACCAACGCGTCCTAGCCGCTGACTCGCCGGCGATCCCCTGCTGGCCTGCTGACTTAGCACTGCCTCTGGCCGAGTTTCCCTGTTGGTTCTCCGTCGTGCCCTGGATCTGAGTTTTCGGCGTTCTTCGTCAAACGTTGCTGGTTTTCAGCGCTGACCTGGGGATTACTACGCTGTCGGAGCTCTTTTTCTTTCTATTATTCATCTGAGAGCTCTAGCCGAGCATTCCGAGGTATAACCCATGTCCCACCTTTTTCTTTACTGTCTGTGATGAGAAATGGTCCCCGATTCCCTTTGGGAATTCAGTTTTAGCGATGTCGTAATTTTCTGGGACTTTCGGAAAGGTCCTGTGAATTATTTTGGATTCCCGGAATATTTCAGGAATTGATTTGTGGTATGTTTTAGCTTTCCGGATTTTTCCGGAAGCGTTCTGTGATTTGTGGATTGGAATCGGACTTCCGAAATTATTTCGGGTCGTCCCGATTATTCTGTGGATTGGTTGTGGACTTTAAATATATATAAAATGCAGGTTTTTCCCTGGTTTGGGACTTGCAGGAACTATCGGCGCCATTTTTCCCAGTTTTTGGGTTGACCAAAAACAGAGGAGATGCTGCCCAATTTTTCCGTAAATCCTGAATTATTTTTAAAATGAATTTAAAATGATTTTCGGAATTTTATTCGATATTTGATTTTGGGTGACGACCGTATCGGTCAATGGACCCGGCTAAGTGCAAACGAAACCGGTCCCGCCCGGACGTTGAGGCAATTAGCCAAAATGAGGATTGGACCATATCTGAGACTCTATTTTTTACCTTTATTTTACTATTAATTTCTGTTTAAATTTTATTTAATATTTTTAGTTTAGGACTAACGTCAGTCTTAGCTTATTTCAATTTATGTAAACAAATTGTAATGGGCATAAACCCAGCTGGCTGGTCTGTAACTGTAATAGCTTAGATTTTCTTGTCATTTTCTGGTTTTGCGAGTTTTTATTATTTAACGATTAAAATGACTAAAAAGTATTTTCGTATAAAATTAATTAATATTTTCTCACCTAAAAATTGACAAGTTTATTAATAATTAAAAATCACGTATTTCTCACTAAAATAAGAAAAATTAGCTTTATATTTATATTTATAAAAATTACCAATTTCATAAATAATCTGGCAGCGACGATGTTTTCCGAATTCAAAAGTTAAAACGATCTTTTTCCCTCGTATTTAATCAACGCACTAATAATCGCGTTTTGCTTTTGTTAGCTAATTAAAGAATTAAAATTTGACTAGGGAACAGTTTAGAGATTGCAACTAGCTTAGTTAGCTTTGACGATTCTTGGTTTCTGAGACAGCTTATCGAATGTAGGATTTCGAGGAAGAGTCTGAACTTCCATCACGACGTATCAACCTTTCTAGTCCAGTCAAACCTGAGGCAAGTACATTTTGTGTTAGTTTATAATTATTTAGTAATCGTTTTAATGCAAGTTTAAACCACGATGCAACACGGAACTCTCTCTGAGAGCACTGACTGTAACTACTGTAACTATTGGGGACTGGGGGAGTAGTGTAATGAGTATGACCACATCCAAACTACTGTAACTACTGTAACTATATTAGCTTACCCCTCATACACACGGGGATAAGCCGTACCTTACTGTAACAAACCCAAGCCGGTCATATTTCATTGCCTATTCACATCACAGAACTGTAACTGTTTTAAAACTGTAACTGCTTTATTATGGATTTCAAAACTGTTTAAAAGTGCATGATTCTATTATTATTTCAATTGTCAAATTAGCATGAATTGTACTTTGCTCCCTCCTGACTGGAGACCCAACATTTTTAGGTATCACTGTTGAGGCTTTGTTCCGCGATATTTCCAAGGTCCCAACTAGAAGATGAGGATTTCGAGACTGATGAGCTGTTTGCCTAGAGTTTTCTTTTCTTCTTGATGTATGTAGAAAATGGTTTAAGTTGTATCTTTCATTTCATTGTAAAAGTTTAATAAAGTTTTAAATTTCCCGATGTTGAGTTGTGGCAAATATAGTGTTGTTGTATGGTTACCTGCTACTGAACAGCTTACTGCCACCGTCTCAACAACGGTGCAGGCTGGACATGATCCGGTTCGACCCCTTTAGTTGGGATCGGGTCGTGACAGAGCATGTCACATATGTCGAGACTAACGTGTGTGTCAAGTTTCGTGATTTATTGTGGAGTATTTTGTGATTTGGGTTGATTTGTCAAAAAATGGGTTTTTTCGGCTTTCAAAAATTGAATAGAAAATGTACATTTTGATTTCTTAACTTTTTAACTTCAATTTCTGAGTTTTCGGTTCGTTCATGAGGATTTGGGACTGTAGGGAACGAGTCGTTGGTTTTATTTCCTTTTTATTTATCTATTATGGCTATATATGGGTTTTCTACCTATGTATAGGTATATATACTTATATGTATAGGTATATATATATATATAAGTATATATATACCTTAAATATATATATCTATATGTATATTTTTATGTTGTAAGTTTTTGGTTGTGATGCTTTGTTCCAGGTCTGGGATTGCTTTTCCTTTTGAAAAACCAACCCTTCCTTCTTTCCATTTGAGTATATACATAGTTGTATATATATATAGGCCTATGTATAATAGTATATAAATGTAATCTATATATTTTATATATATATATTTATATATATATATATGGATATGTTGTGGTTTTGAGTATAATTTCAGTTGGGGACTGTTGATTCCAGATTTCTGGAGTATAACAACAGTCCGTACTCCCCTACATACGCACACACATATATATATATATATATATATATATATATATATATATATATATATATATATATATATATATATATATATATATATATATATATAAAGACTTATACATACGCATATATATATATATATATATATATATATATATATATATATATATATATATATATATATATATATATATTATTGGTTACGTGATATATATATATCTTTATGTGATGGTAGGTTTGTGTTTGTGACCATAGGAGTGTTGTGACAATTTAGGTTCGTCATTTAGAGCTTGGTTTGGTCGAGTTGGCCGACAAGTTGACCAAGTTGGCAAAAGTCAACTTTGGGTCAAACTTGATCCAAATCGACTCAAACGAACTCCAAATGACTTGAAAACTTGAGTATGACCTAGAAATTAGTAAACGAACTAGTTGACTCATAGTTGACCAGGTTTGACCAGAGTTGACCAGAGTTGACCAAGGTTGACTTTGACCTAGAAGGACTTAGAAGCATGTAGAATTGCATTGTAGCCCTTTCTTAAAATATGTTAGACCATGTTGTGACTTGTGGTTACCTTAAATAGGTTTACATCACTCCAGTTCAGTTACACATCCTCATCAGCAGCTCGGATTGTCAGGCGAGTATATTCTCTGATAGTTCTTTCATTTACTTGTCAAATTCTATATTTCAGTTGTAGTCAGTTCTATTTGATTCTCGTTTACAAACACGAATTGATATTTTTTGGAATTCATGTATACGACACACATACCTTACTTGTCTAGCCTCAATTACAAGAACTACTACAAGAATCACCTACAAGCACCTTCATGTTCTGGCTAGATTTATTCTCGATTTACGTGTCGTGTTATGGATTCACTCATATTTGTCGGACGGGGAAATACTTGAGTAGACATGTAAACATTCCTAAATACTCGAACCACCTCCCTGCGAATTATACAAGAATGATAGCCGTCCCATACCTGATCAGTGTGTGAGGTACCGGATTACCCTTAGCCGTTTACATATCGATCTTAGTATTTTAAAACATACTGTGAGTATTGTCTAGAATCTTTACTAAAATCATCACAAGAACCATTACAAGAACCACCCTACTTGGATCATTGAATGGAATCACACTTGACATATATTGTACCACTGGACTCATATCACATTATTCTAGGTCAGCTAGCTTTTATATACAGTCTTCATTGACATGATATTCTGTTTCACAGCTTTTACTTTCCTTGTTCTTTTACTATAGTTTTACATCTTAAACTGTCTCAAATTCCCATGATTCATCAATAAAATTGTCTATAATTATTTTATAGTTTTCGTCATTTACTTGGATTTACTTGATGAGATGTATTCGTTCCTGTCCTGACTGAACCTGTTGAAAATATTACAGATATTAGCCCTGAGGATGTTTGCCCTACTCACTATGGATCTGGAGAGGGATTAGCTACCTTTGGCCTCGACTCTCAGGAGTGATCGGGAGACTAGTTTAGTAGACTGTTTTAGATTTCCTTAATGGAACTTGAATTGTAATAATTTGAGAGTTGTCTTATTTTGAGTTGTCTGAGATACTATCATTTAGTAGTCTTTATTGTTTTCTTTTAGTTATAGAATTCTGTGTTATCCTATCGTGCTTAGACTGTTATTGAGTTATATTATTTCTGTACTTGTCCTCCGTTCGGAGTTGAGTTTTAAGACAAGTACATTATACAATTACGTGAGTTGGTTTAGATAGTGACCTAGAACAGCGTTCTACCGCCGATTATGTGGCGTAGGCTGGGCATTGTTACGTACTTGTACCCTTACACTGGGTGCGGGTCGTGACACGTTTTTAGTGGTGGCCCATGCAAGTCAGATTCGCATTATTGCGATATCGTGGTAGTACGACGACTTAGTTGTACTGCTACGAGCCTGCAATAGGAACTAAGAAATAGACATTAGCGGAGAGGTACTCAATCACAATTAGGAAATGTCCGTGGATTTGAATATACTGACACTCGTTCAAGTCTAATTAATCTATTTCATATCTGTCCTCTTTGATGATATCAACCTTGCTTCGTTATTGACCTCTTGTTTTGTCTGTCTTTCCTATCCTTCTTCCCCCTTCTTGTTGTGTGATTTTATTAGTACCTGTCAGGATAATCTTGTGATATGCTAGATAGTATAGTAACCCTGTTCGAGACTGTGAATTACGACCAGTAGGACCATGTTTTGGATATAATTTTCTTGACCTTGATTGTCGGGGGTTTAACCTAGAAGAAGTGCAACCATCTTAAATTTCGAGGACGAAATTTTTCTAAGGGGGTAGATTTGTAACCACCACATTTTTTATTTGTATTTTGGTCATTTGTAATTATTATATTATTCATTAATTTATTGAATTCATGTGATGATATGTGGTTTTGTTTGATGTTTGTGTAGTATAAATGTGTTTAACTTAGCCAACCTTGACTAGAAGCCTAATAATAATAATTAGAATTAATTTGACCTTGTAGGAATTATTTTAGAATTAATTAATTATTTTAGAATGTTTTTAATGAATTTTTAGTCATTTTAGCCTTTTTAGCCATTTCGGCCATTTTGTGATTTTCTAGATATTTTGACTTGTGTTGTACTAGCAACTGGTTTAACCTTAGTGGACCTTGTATAGGAGCCTAACCATGTCTTAGAATTTATTTATTTTACCTATTAGAATTTATTTAGGGCTTGGGTTTAATTTAAAAGGCTTTTGGATGATTTTTAAGCATTTTTGCATATAGCCTTTTTGAGCCTTGTTGACTTGGGCCTTATTAAAACTTGAGGGAGTTGGCCCATGTGAAACCCTAACCCTAGAAACCCTCAATATGGCCGGCCAAAGCAGTATCCTCCCCCTCTCTCATTCATTTGTGAAACAAAGCCTCCACAAGTGAAACCCTAAAAAATTCTCCTCCTCCAAAATTTTAGTTTCTTCATCTGGAGTCCATTTCTCCCCAAATGAACTCCGTTGCACTCATCTAGAAGAGGAGGATTTGTTGGATTATTACTAACGAGGAGGCGAATACATTTGCTTGAGGGGAATCGACCGACACGGCGTTCGAGGAGTTCCGTTTATTGGGTTCTCGACACTCAACAGGTAAATCCCGATCTACCCTTGTTTCTCCTAAATTTTCTTCATTATTGCATCCATATAGGCACCCTTGATCTGTGTATGACGTTTCGTAGGATTTTGATTTTGTTTGATAGCGGTATCGGACACGTATCGGTCTCACGTTGCACGTGTTCGGCAAATGCCACTTAGATTTGAAAAGAGTTAATTTTCGATTATGTTTTCATGAAATCCTTTCCTATATGATTAGTAACAACTTTCGTGAAGATGGATCGGAAATCAACACGATTTCGGCATCCGAACGGACACGGAAATGCGTACACGAGATCCTGTGCACGGTCACGTGCATGTCCTGCTGTCTGTGCGTCATAACTCGACGCACAGAGCTCCGTCTCACGTGAAATTTTACGAGCACGTAGGGGCAACCTCTGCCCACTCGTCCGTAAAATTTCACGACGTTTCGTTGAGCGAGCGCGAACTTATTTGTCGTCCACTGTCAGCCATTCTGTGTACCCGGCTGAAATTCGGGACTGAAACGCTCTTCGTACGCGCACACAACGCGACGAAGGACCGTTCCAGGAGTTCGGACACGTATCCCTATACCTAGACTACCCAAGGGCTCGACCCCGAGTCGCGAAGTGGCCCCACGCGCGAGCCACGAGTAGCGAACCGCCCGCAGGAGTACGCACGCGCGCACAAGCCGTGCGCTGTGCGTGGGCCATTGCGTCATGTCGCTGCGACTTCGTGTCGTGTTGACGTGTCCTAGACCTACCCCGTGACCCTACCTAGCCATGTGGAAGAGCTCGTGGCTTCTCGTTGTGCGTATGACGCGCAATCGAGCGAGAACGCTCTCTTCGACACGCGGTATCGGTTTTCTGATACGCACTCCACGGACACGACACGGACACGGTTTCGACTCCGTGAGTGCCCGAGCATGTGACGTATGTCTAAACTAACGTGTGTGTCAAGTTTCGTGATTTATTGTAGAGTATTTTGTGATTTGGGTTGATTTGTCAAAAAATAGGTTTTTCGGCTTTCAAAAATGGAATAGAAAAGGTACATTTTGATTTCTTAACTTTTTAACTTCAATTTCTGAGTTTTCGGTTCGTTCATGAGGATTTGGGACTGTAGGGAATGAGTTGTTAGTTTTATTTCCTTTATTTATCTATTATGGCTATATATGGGTTTTCTACCTATGTATAGGTATATATACATATAAATATATATATACCTTAAATATATATCTATATGTATATTTTTATGTTGTAAGTTTTTTGTTGTGATGCTTTGTTCCAGGTCTGGGATTGCTTTTCCTTTTCAAAAACCAACCCTTCCTTCTTTCCATTTGAGTATATACATAGTTGTATATATATAGGCCTATGTATAATAGTATATATATGTAAGTTATATATATATATATATATATATATATATATATATATATATATATATATATATATATATATATATATATATATATATATATATATATATATATATTGTGGTTTTGAGTATAATTTCAGTTGGGGACTGTTGATTCCAGATTTCTGGAGTATAACAACAGTCCGTACTCCCCTCACAACTATCCTTGCATAAGTTTTATATATATATAAATATATATATATATATATATATATATATATATATATATATATATATATATATATATATATTGTAGAAGCATGGAAAAGAATAGTAAAACCATATGCGGCCCAGAAACTCCATGCGGCTCAAAACTGGGGGGGGGGGGGGGGGTCTCATGCGGCTCAAAAATCCTTCAGAGCTTCATGCGGCTCAGACAGTTTTTATGCGGCCACGTGGCCTTATGTGGTTCGAAATAGGCCTAATACAGCTGGCCATCATTACTCTGTGCAGCGGACCATTAATGCTCTGACACAAAGTGACAGCTCTGACATGGCTCTGACATGATGGCTCTGACATAAAGGAGAGGTGCAACATAAAAAGAAGAAAAAATCTTTTAGCTGACACTGTTCACAAATTCCAATAAAGTTCTTTATGCGGATCGCCTGAGTGAACTTCATGCGGCTCGGATGTGAGGCCACCCTCATGCGGCTCAGTTGTGAGGCCACCCTCATGCGGCTCGATTGTGAGGCCACCCTCATGCGGCTCGGATGTGAGGCCACCCTCATGCGGCTTGGTTGTGAGGCCACCCTCATGCGGCTCGATTGTGAGGCCACCCTCATGCGGCTCGTATGTGAGGCCACCCTCATGCGGCTCGGTTGTGAGGCCACCCTCATGCGGCTCAGTTGTGAGGCCACCCTCATGCGGCTAGATTGTGAGGCCACCCTCATGCGGCTAGATTGTGAGGCCATCCTCATGCGGCTCGGTTGTGAGGCCACCCTCATGTGGCTCGGTTGTGAGGCCACCCTCATGCGGCTCGGTTGTGAGGCCACCCGTATGCGGCTCGGTTAGGAGGTCACCCTTATGCGGCTCGGTCATGAGGTCACCCTCATGCAGCTCAGACATGGGAACAGTTCTTCATGCGGCTCGCAACCTAGTGGCAGTTGGGACACGTGGCATAAGTTGACTAAGTCTTGACAACTCAGATTTATTGTAACCAACGGATCATAGCAGTTCAGATTTATTTTCAGCCAACATAACAGCCCAGATTTATTGCAACAAACAGATCAAGATTGATCTTAACCAATCCCCAACTGCCCACTTCTTAAGGCACAGTTACAAGGATGTGGCCACGTGGCTGTACACCCCACTCATCACAAACTCCAATAAATAGCATGGATTATTCCTTTGCACACACACAGAGAGACATATAGAGCAACACAGAGCCGAGCAGAGAGAGAGAGCTTTTCTTCGTCGGAGCCGAGGTTGCGTTCGATCGTCCAAGGAGTAAGGCAGAGTTGATAACACTTTCCCGAGCCTCTACCGTCACCCCCCAGAATTAAAACTAAACAATTGTACTTAGATTGCTTTTCCTAGGTTTTGTTCCTAGGCTCTCTTTGTACGAGCGAGTTTGTAATTGTGAATTAAAGTTCAGTCCTCCCATAAAACTGTTCTGTTCTTTGATAATCAATGGCAAACACGATGGCGACTCTGCTGGGGACTAACTTCTCCACTGCTGAGAAGTTGGTGACGCAATCAGACGCAGCCAAACTTGGCTCCACGCAACAGATGCTGGTTGTTCGCTTCGACCAGCAAGCGTTTGAAGAGATGCTCTCTGACGGGCGCGCTAGCCCGGTCCAGAAGTGAGCCGGCACGAAGAAGGCCCGTATGGAGTGGAGGCCCAAGACCATTGCTCCTCCCCAAGCTCTGGAAGAAGTGTTCTCTGCTGACCAAGATGACGGAGAAGACGTACATGCGGCCCCACTTCAGGCCACAGAGGACCCTGCTCTCCCAAAGTCCGACAGAGGAAAGCACTATGATGCTGGACTTGCAGGAGCAAAGGGGAATTCTGTGCGGAAGTCGCATAAGGGCGCCTGCCGCATGAAGGCTCATGCCGCCACCAATCTTAGCCGCATGCAGAAGGCTCATGCGGCCACAAGCTCCAGCCGCATACAGAAGCATCATGCGGCCACAAATTCCAGCCGCATACAGAAGGTTCATGCGGCCCCCACAATTTCCAGTCGCATGCAGGATGCTTATGCGGCCATCAAGCTCAGCCGCAGGGAGATGGCTTATGCGGCATCCAATCCCAGCCGCAGGCCATCCACCCTATGCGGCTCAGGTTCAGTCCTTGACCGGCTCTCATACGGTCCTGACCTCAAAAGCTCTCATGAGGATATGCCAGACTCTATGCGGCACAATTTGGACTCTTCCTACTATGCACCCTCGAGTGCTAGAGCGAAGAAGTCTAGGACAGCGCGGGCTCGACGAGCTCAGTCAGCAGTCCCAACTTCCGACCATCAGGGAGTACCGCTAACTATTACGTGGGCCTCTGATGGAAAGTTGTACAAAACTACCCGTGTCCAACCCCCTACGGCCAATGGACAGGGTGGTCTGGGATCTCCCAACAATGTTAGGGGCAAGTACTTTTGTTAGCCCCACGTCAGGGAGCAAACATGATACCAACACACTCGTGTGATCGGGACTCCCGGGCCCACAAAACGAGTGTAAAGGTTGCTCGAGAAGCACTTGAATTGCGTGATGTGATCCTTCACAAGCGCAAGGAAAGAGAAGAAAGCTTGGTGTGCAGAGAGTCCTTCCATGGACATCACTACACTCAAGTTATTGTCAACTGCTGCTGCAACAAGGCAGCAGTACAAGAGGGCCGGCAGTCCGTCTTCCAACGACTGCAGCGGCCGGGACCGGTCCTAGAACGAAGCTCGGGAGACGAGGCGCTTCCTTTCGCCTCCTGCAATTCTACCCGGAAGGTCCCTACCAGCAAGGGAGGGATGAAAGTTTCCAGCCCGATGATCTCCATTAGTACGGCTAAGAAACTCTCATCCAAGCGGTTGTCCACAACCACCACAGGAGGAGTTTATCAAGGCACCCACTCTAAGACGAAATCTTCAACACCTGGAGATTCATCAACTACATCCCTGGAGGTAGCCGAAGCTGGGGGTAGCACTCCCCGGAACATCCACAACAATCTGGTGTTCCAAGAAGATCAACCTGGGGAGACAGTTCCCCCGACAGATGCAACAGAACCAGACATCCCTGAAAACGTCCATGGGTGCCAAGATGAAGCAACCTCCTATGCAGGGGGTAGCACTTCCTCCGAGTCTGAACCAGAGGAGAACATTCCTACATATCCCGACGACTTCTCCATTCGGGGGTATGATTCGGAGAGCACATCCTCCACAGTTCCTTCCACTGTTTCCCGTGTGAGAACAATATTTATGACTGAGAATGACCAGGACGGTCCCAGCGATCACCAGCGCCTCGACACTCTTGAGGCCATACTTTATACCCTGGTCAAGTCAGTAGATGAGATCAAGGCGGCTCTACCGACTCTCCAAGGAAGGATGCCTGGCCAAACAAGCTTGGGTCCCGCCGTCAATGCGGACTCAAACACAACCGCACCAACTTTGGGCGACAATCTACCCGAAATGTCGACTCCCACTGCTGCAGACAAGGCTAGAGAGGCAAGAAGAGAGGTCCAGGAGCTTCGGGCAATGTTTCACGTCCGAGAAAACTCTCAGGACCTCAGGATACGACAGCCGTATCCCGCTGCATGGAGAGATGTCCCCTTCCCTCCTCGATACAAACCCTTCAACATCAACCCTTATGACGGGAAGACATCTGCAAGCCGATACGTGACCTACTTCGAGGTCACAACAGAACATTTGCCGCATGACGATGCCATCCTTACACGATTGTTCATCGGGGCATTGGAGGGAGTCGCATTCGACTGGTACCGTAACTTGCCGGACAACTGCATCCATTCCTTCGCTGGCTTCAAACGGATGTTCTTGGAGAGGTTCTATGAGGTGGGGCAAGATGTGACCATGTCAACCCTCATGGACGTTGTCCAAGGAGAGAAGGAGTTGACAAGAAACTACATTGAGCGGTTGCGCCAAACCGCGATGAAGTTGCCCTCCGGTAACCCGGACTCCTCCTTAATTGAAATTTGCCAAAAGAGGCTGCTCCCCACAATCAGCCTCTGGATGGGCAAAAGTCAATTTAAGGACTGGAAGACTTTCATCATCAGCGTCCCTAGTGCAGAAGATAAGTTGAAGAAAGCTCGCCAACTGGGATTGCACATCTCGGATGCATAGGACAAGGGCAAATGCCCTAATGCCAATAACAACAACGGCGGTAATTCCTCCAACAACCGAGACAACAAGGGCAAACAGGCTATGGTGGACGACACAGCCCCGAATCCCGAACCCAAGCAGGCAGAAAAGCAGTGGCCGCAGATGACTTACTCCTTCGAGGATAGTCATGTCAAGCCCATCTTTGACATGCTCTTACAAGGAGACAGAATTTAGCTCCCTCCACCAAGGCGTGAACCTCGACCGACAGAGATGGAGAGCCCCAAGTACTGTCATTACCATCGCTACGTCCACCACGCTACACAAGACTGCTTCCAATTGAAGCGGTATATCCAGAAGTTCATCGACTCCAAGGCCCTGGCCATTAATTTCGAGGAGGTGACGGTTGCTGCCAACATGATGTCAGTCCAATTCGGCAGCTTCCCGCCGACGAGGACGCAAGACGGCGTAGTACCCGTCCCCCGGTCAAAAATGGAGGTCGCTAATCATCCACCTCCCCGAGACCAGGCTGCTAGGCTGGTACCCCTCACCACATCACGAGGGGAGGTCATGTGGGTCCACCCGGACTTAGTATCTGAAGTAACCCAGCCAGCATCACCCTCTACTGGCAAGAAGAGGGGCGGGAAAGTCAAGTCATACCGCACGATCTCAACTGACGTCGAAAAAGCGACAGCTGTCGTTACCCGGTCTGGTGCGCAAACTCAACCCGCACCGAGTAACTCGGCTGAAGAATGTCAGCCGGCCACTGCTGATACCCCAGGACCTTCTCAGCCTCCACCGGCCGATAAGCCCAAGCCAAAAGAGACCCGCTTTGACAAGCCGCTCCGGAAAGACATGCCTCACGGGCTGGAGAAGCCCTACAATTTTGACATTCTGGCGCAATTGGCTAACACACCGGCCAAATTGTCATTATATGAGCTCCTGAGACTCTCTAAAGATGTTCGTGTCGCACTGAGCGAAGCACTCCAGAATGTCGACGCATATCTGGCTCAGGTCAACCTTACGGGGGAGAGCTCGCCGGTGGATCTCCAGGACAGCGCCTGTACAGGTACAATACCCAACATTGTCTTCACTCCGTAGGATATGCTTATCAAAACCAACCTGCACGATCGCCCTCTGTATTATACTGGATACGTTGGCGACATCAAGGTGGATCGAATGCACATTGATCCTGATTCTTTGATAAGCATTATCCCGAAGAGCTTGCTTCACCATCTGCGCATCCCTATGCATCGGCTGACTCCTACCAGCACCGCAATTAGCGGTTTCAATTTACGGAGAAGCTATCCCATCGGAAAGATTCGCCTGAAGTGCCAAATTGGCGACCTTTAGTCGGAAGTAACCTGCTATGTCATCGACGCAGACACCTCCTACAATATTCTTCTGGGGCGTCCATGGATACACGATTATATGTTCGTGCCTTCTACATTGCACCAGTGCTTCAAGTACGTCGACAAGCATGGCTTCGTGAGGACGGAATTTGTCGACATCGATCCCTTCAAAGGGGTCGAATCCTACTATTCAGATTCCTGCTTGTATGAGAAGTCAAAGAGGCACTTGATCAAGGAGGATGTTCAAGAGCAGACGGAGGCCATTGCGGGGTCGGATGAACCCTTGAGAATCCATCTCCAACCCCGCAAACCAGGCAAGACGGCACCTCTCACAGCCACTCTGCGTAGAGAAATAACGAGTCTCCCAGTGCTCACTACACAAAAGGAGCAGATGATAATCCGACTGCCAAGGTCTGGCCAAGGGCCGAGACCCACTACGGAGTCGCTGGCAATCAGGCTGCCTAGAGTCGGTCAAACAGAAGAGTCCAATCCTTCTGTTAAGCCAATGATGATTCGTCTTCCCAGGACAAGTCGACAGCCGAGCACTAAGCCGGGGACTGCTAGTGAGCCAACAACTTCCCGTTCAACACCAAGCACTAAGCCGGGGGTCGCTAGTGCGCCAACGACTCAACGTTCAGCAACACCAGTTGAGCCCCTGATGATCAAGCTGCCTCATCCTCCCAGTCTTCATTAATACAGGGAGTGGCCGAAGAGGATTTAGAGCTAGCCAAGTATGTGGCTGCTCACACTGATCTTCCTTCTGCTGACGATGTAATTCCTCCTGAAAAGATACCTTATTTCATCAATAAAGGGTTATCTTTGAACTACCTCGAGCTTAATAAGCTTTGTATGATGTACGCTATGGAACACGGTATAGGCACCAACCTACACACACAAGTGACAAACGTCTATACCACGAACCAACTCACTCCTGTAGAAGACGCTTGCTTCATAGTTGAGGGAGAGGACCATCCAATCATCTTCGGCCGGAAGAATGATCCACAGCCTTTCAGGATAGAAGAAGTTGATCTCGAACCTGACACCGGGAGACTGCCCCTTTACCTGTATAGCTCCCGATCCAAGTACCTCATGCAAAAACAGGGGTATGATATGGAGGCTACGCCAGGCTTGAACTACGGTACTGGCCGGCGATTACCTTTGCAGTTGCCAGTCCCGGCTGGAAAACTACGGGATTACTACAACAAGACCAGACGTGGTCTGGGCTATGTTACACCTGCAACAACTCCTGAAAGCTCAGATGAGGAATGTGACTGGCATTCACATTCGACCGGATCACCCACTTCTGATTCGGATGTCAGCATCGGAGACGTATTCAGGCAAGTTTTGTCTGTCAATATGGCATTTGCTGACGCCTATGAAGAAGACGAAGATGTACCCGAGCTTCTCGAGTTAGAGCCTTGGGTTCAACAGCTAGATGCGCAGTGGGAGAAGCATTTTGAACAGAGAGATCCTTCTACCGAAGATGAGGTCATACAAGTTGACCTCGGCGATGAATCCTCTCAAAAGCCAATCTTCGTCAGCAAAAGCCTGACAGACGAAGAGCGGGAGGCGCTTTTACAACTCGTCAGAGAATACATTGATGTGTTCGCCTGGAGCTATGAAGACATGCCAGGGCTAAACCCTGAGGTTGTACTCCATAAACTCAATATTCATCCGGACGCAAAACCTGTCAAGCAACAGCAGCGACGGTTCCGCCCAGATATCATGAATTCCATCGAAGCTGAGGTCAACAAACTGATAGCCAGCGGCTTCATCTGGAAGGAACAACATCCAGACTAGGTCGCCAACATAGTACTGGTCCTCAAGAAGAATAGAAAGATCCGAATTTGCATCGACTTCCGAAATCTGAACGAAGCATGTCCTATGGATGAGTTCCCTCTTCCTATTACGGATATAATGATCGACAATACATGTGGCTTTGAACGCATGTCGTTCATGGATGGCTTCTCAGGATACAACCAAATCAAGATGTTTCCTGACGATGAAAAGCATACATCATTCCAAACGCCAATTGGCATGTACTGTTATAAACTCATGCCCTTTGGTTTAAAGAATGTCGGCGCCACATACCAACGAGCTATGAGCGTCATCTTCAGAGATCACCTGCGTAAGACCGTGGAGTGTTACGTCGACAACATAGCTATCAAAAGCCGCTCTAAGGAAGATCATCTGCACAATCTGAGGACAGTCTTCGACCTGATGCGAGCGCACTACTTGAAGATAAATTCCACCAAATCCTTCTTGGGCGTATCTAGCGGAAAATTATTGGGTTTTATCATTACAGCCCAGGGAATCCATATAGACCCTGAGAAGACGAAGGCAATCATGGAGATGGGTCCCCCGAGAAATCTCCGAGAACTCATAGGCCTTCAAGGGAGGCTAGCTTATATCCGGAGGTTTATCTCTAACCTCTCCGGGAGATGTCAACCATTCACCCACCTCATGAAGAAGGGCGTATCCTTCGTATGGGATGAAGAGTTTCAACGTGCCTTCGACAACATTAAAGAATATCTGTCAAACCCTCCAGTCCTGGTGGCCCCGGTTGTTGGAAAGCCGTTCTTGCTTTACGTACGAGCGATGGAGCATTCCCTCGGTGCTCTATTAGCACAGAACAATGATGCAGGGCATGAACATGCCATCTATTGTCTCAGCCGAATGATGATAGGACCTGAGCATAGATACACCACCGTGGAAAAGGAATGTCTTGCTTTGGTGTTCGCTATCCAGAAGACGTGACATTATGTTACAGGACAAACCATCCATGTCATATCTCGAGTTAACCCCCTCAGGGTTGTCATGACCAAGCCAGGGGCACTCAGCTCTCGCCTTGCTACCTGGGCGATATTACTGTCTCCCTACCACATGATCTTCGTCCCGCAAAAAGCTGTTAAAGGTCAAGCTCTGGCAGACTTTTTAGCAGCTCATCCAGGGTCGGAGTCAACTAGAATATACGAAGAAATCCTAGACGAGGTCGCCAATTCAAATATGGCTTCCCATGATACTGTCTGGCGAATGTTCTTCGATAGTGCTTCAAGAACAGGGCCCAAAGGCAACATTGTCGTCGGGATCGGAGTGGTACTGATTTCTCCTTCGGGCTTGGTGATCAACCGGGCATATTTCCTTACAGAACCTTGCTCAAACAACGTAGCCGAGTACAACGCCTTGGTTATCGGTCTCCGTCTTGCAAAGGAGCTGGGGGTAGAGTACGTAGAAGCATATGGCGATTCACAGTTAATCGTCAACCAGATCCGGGGTTCATATGAAGTTCGCCATGAAGACATGATCCCCTATCAACAGATAGCAATCGCCATCATCACGTCCTTGAAAGGGTTCTTTATAGAACATGTTCCAAGACTCCGGAACATTGAAGCTGATGCCTTAGAAGGACTGGCTGCGTCTCTAGCAGTCCCAAATTATACTCATCATTTAGTTGACGTAATAGGCCATGAATTGGTTTGTCCTAAGAACAATGTTCAATTTGTGGAGAGTTATTCTGCCCTGACGGTCGACGAGACGTAGGACTGGAGGCTCCCATTTATCGACTTCGCAGTCTATGGCATCTTGCCGAAAAATTCGAAAGAAGCCACCTCTATCAGAAGACGTTGTCTCAGATTCTTCTACGATACTGAGACAAAAATGCTATATCGGCGATCTTATAATGGGTTGCTGCTCCGGTGCTTGTCAGATACAGAAGCCAAAGAAGCCGTACGCGAAGCTTACGATGGCGTTTGCGGGGCCCATCAACCTGGCCCAAAATTACAAGACCGCCTTCGCTGGATGGGCTATTACTGGCCTACGATGGTGGCAGATGCGATAGACTATGCAAGAAAGTGCAAATCCTATCAGGTCCACGTTGATTTCATACATCAACCATCCGAATTCCTACATCCGACGGTGGCATCCTGGCCATTTGAGGCATGGGGAATGGACATCATTGGTCCAATCACCCCACCTTCATCCCGAGGATACCTTTTCATACTGGCAGTTACGGATTACTTCTCCAAATGGGCGGAAGCCGTTCCACTTGCAGAGGTGAAGACGTCAAACGTGATCAGCTTCCTCAAGCATCACGTCATCTATCGCTTTGGGTGCCCCGAAGAATCATTCACGACAATGGCCCGCAGTTCGCAAGCCACGCCTTCTATCAGTTTTGCGACAAACACCGGATCCAGAACGTTGCTTCAACACCATACAACCCGGCGGCTAATGGTTTGGCGGAAGCGTTCAAGAAAACTATAATCAAGCTTCTCAAGAAGTTCGTGTCCTCAAACAAACGCGAGTGGAATGAAAAGCTTGGCGAATGCTTATGGGCGTACCGTACTACAGTCCGGACGCTACTGGGAACACACCATTCTCTTTAGTGTTCGAAAGCGAGGCAGTTCTCCCGCTAGGGACTTAAATCCCCTCGCTCCGTGTCACCCTCACTTACCGATTGACGACGGATGATAATTACCGTCGTCGGCTATAAGAGTTGGAGGCCTTAGATGAAAAGCGCCTGTTAGCTCAACAACGAATCGAGCTTTATTAAGCTCGCATCTCTGGAGCCTTCAACAAGAAGGTTAAACTCAGAACATTCCAAGTGGGCGACCTCGTCTTGGCAGTTCGGAGGCCGATGGTTATGACTCACAAAACCGCCGGCAAGTTCCAACCAAAGTGGGAAGGCCCATTTATCATCGAGGTTGTATTCTCCAATGGTGCATACCGTCTCGCAAAGCAAAACGGAGACTTGCTTATGATGCCCATCAACGGCAAGTTTCTGAAGAAATACTATGTCTAAACGACATCCGCCGAATCAACCAGATTGTTGAGTTATGTACCCTTAGGTACCGCTGAACTTACACTCTGGTCACTCCAAATGAATCTATATCACACCTTCTGGGTAGTAAGTCATGTATGATCATACCTATGAACTTCCTTCCTAAAGATCATTTTTTCTCATGATCAATTACCCGCACTTTCAGCGCATAAAAAAGGGTAACAGGTCCACAAAATTCCCGAAACAGCCATGTCGATGTCACCTCTGAGTTGTTTCACTTCCATCAAAAACAAACCACCCTTTACGTAGAACTTCCACATCTATATTACCTCTGAGTTGTTCTATGTACCCTTTGTGGAGTCCACTCCTGCCATGTCCTCATTACCTCTGAGTAGGAAGACTCCATTGTAAAACCCTCATGTTTACCACGTCCATATTACCTCTGAGTAAGTATGTCGGTTTTCTTTTGACTTATTATCTGTACCCTAAAAAAAACCAGGGTATGACAAGGATAATAGGTCCACAAATGTCCACAGTTGAACACAAATGTCCGCAGTTGAGCACAAATGCTGTACTAAGTTTTCTAGTACACGCGCCTCTTTTCTCACAATCTCATGCCTCTGGAACCTAGCTGTTCCATTGCATTCTTTCGCCCGATACCAAGAACTTCCATATCCACCTTACCGCGGAGTTGTTCTAGGTATCCCTATCAAACTTATTATCCGTACCTACAACCAAGGTATGCCAAGGGTAATAGGTCCACAGAAAGTCCCCCAGTAGGGCAAACACATAATATCTAGGATGCAGTACAAGCACGACAGATAAAAGATGATACAAGCAAAGTCATTTATTCAAATCAAATCAAAAGTACTACATTCTCTGGGACCACGTCCCTGCCAAAAAGATGAAGAAACATAAAGAAAGAAAGGAAAAATCCGATCATGGCTCGGCGACGCATAATTCTCGGAGTCGGTCCTTCAGTTTGGACGTCGACCGCTCAAATCTCAGGGTGGCCCGACGCTCAGCCTCTTGCGTCAGCTTCTCTGCATCCTCCAGATGCGCATGTGCAAGCTAGCCGTCTTCTAGCCTCTTCAGTGCGCGCTCCAAGGCTTCTGAGGTTCAGGTGACCTTGTCGGTCTCCCGGAAGATTAGCTCCTTGTCTTCGCGCGAGGCCTGTAGCTCAGACTCCAAAGAAACCAGTTTTCTCTGAAGCTGGACGATCTTCTCCTTGGTCTCGGCCACCCCACGAGAGGTGGCCTCTTCCCGAGCGATGCATTCCTCTCCGCTGCGGCTTAATTGATCATACCTCAGCGACAAATCTCGGAGGTCCTTCATCAGAGCGGGCTTGGACGTCTCCCGTATCGTCCTTACCTTTTCCATGGCAGTTAAAAGGAAGGCACGCTCCTGATCTATTGCTGAAGATAGATCAACATGCCACAGTACTCGATACTGAGCCACCAGCTGATCAGCTTCTAGTAACTTGGGCTCCAAAAGATCAACCATCCCTGCCCCACCTGGGAGGGTTCTGAGAAGTTCAATCTGGCCACGCGCACATTGACGGGCCAATACAAAGGATGTTTCCCTCTCTACGGCAGCCTCAATCCCTAGCTTCAGGTGGCAGTAGAAACTGTCAACCATATCCTTCGACGATTCATCGAGAACTTCCGAAGAAGACGGCGTCAGAGGAAGAGTAGTTGGCAGAGTTGAAGAAGATGCGCCAGAACTTGACGCCTCTGCCACCAAGGAAACAAGCTCAGAGCGATAGGATGCTTGAACGACAGCCATCCCCTCCTCCGCCGCCCGAAGTATCTGGAGACTGGGCAGGGCGAAAAGGTCGACCTCTGGAGCCACATGAATCATCGAGGCTGCAAGGACCATCTCTTCCCGTCCCGGCCGTTCCACTGCCTTTCCTCCCGAACTCGAACCGGCAGGAGGCCCCTCGATATGAGCTGAAGGAGGAGGAGGCATATTTTCGTCCACCAGATCCCCTCCGGTGACTTCTCCTTCGATGATGTCCGTTGTCAGCGGTGAAGGAGCAGGACCTGTATGTCCGGAGCAACCATCGATCAGCCTAACCCGAAGGATGTGAAGATAGAGCAAATAAACCTCCTTAGTAGTCAAGACTTGACTTAGCTTACCAGGGGAGGGTTGCTGAAGCTGAGGATTGCTCGCAGCCATTGTATCCTCCTCACCAGCGACATCCGAGCCGAATGTAGCTGGTTGCTCTGCCTCCGCCGCCCCGGAGGTAGACGCAATGGGGTCGACATCACCCAGCTGGAACTCAACAACCTCGGGGATTGGCTCAGTAGAGCCCACATCGCCCTGTGTTGGGATATCAGCAATGCGAGAAACCTCAGCCATCGCCGGGAGAACCCCGGCGGAGATAAGCTCAACACTCATATCAGTAATTAAAGTGGCTACAGCCGGGTCGACTTCAGAGACAGTAGTCGGCTCTCGAAAGTCCCCTTCTTCTGACGCCTACAATAAAAAGGAGAATGATTAGATCATAGTACAAAAAAGAAAAGCTAAAAAAAGGTGGTTGTAATAATTTACCTCCGAAACAGCATCAGCATCCTCGTTTCTCTCCCTAATGACTGGCCCGCAGGGCTTGACCGCAGCCCATTTCCGAGAGTAAGTTATGCCGCCAACGGCGGACCCACGCTTGCTTCGCTTTCGGGGAGGACTAGGCGCAACAGGGGCCTCATCTGCCACCTCATCATCAGCAGGAGGAAGAGATAAGTCGTCAGCGTCATCCTCCACGTCCATATTGGTGGACTCCGAATATGACACCTCAACTGCATTCTCCTTCCTTTTCCTCGTCTTGGACCCTTTTGGCTTCTCCTCCAAGCCAGTACCAACAATAAAACTGGTACTTGGGTCAAAATTATGAGGGGGCTTGTTCACCATAACATGGTATAGAGCTGCCATGTACAAAATCTGCCATGACTCCCTAACGTCATGCACAGAGAAGCTGGTACGGGTGTGAACAGTGTTATAGTATTTCCAAGCCCTTATACCATCAAGGACACTACCCTCAAAACCCAGGCAGGGGCTGGGATTGTCCAGAAATAGCTGAGTGTACCCAAACTGTCGGGCGAACCGACTGGGCAAATAAGGCTCCAGGAAGACAGAGTTGCGGTTGCGATATACCAGGTGTGCAGGACGGATGTTCTGCAACCAGAGGAGCATCATGCCAGACAGGAGGTGGGGGACCCAGTACCATCAAGGTGTACCCCATTCACTTCTTCATCTGTAAAAGGAGAGAGAGACACGAAAAAGGTGTATCTATCCATTCTCGCCAGCGCCATCCGATAGGCTGGCATCGTACTGCACTTCCAAGGCATATGGCGATACTGGAAGATAAAAGCATCATCCGCAGTGACGCCGTCTTCTGGACCAGGCCCCATCAAAGACCGGCAGTGCATCAACAGCCACCCCATCAGATAATGATAGGGCAGCTCGATTCGCTCAAAGTCTTTTGTCGTATCACGGGCAATGACCTTGGACGAGAAAGTGCGAAGGCCACGATGTATGCTCCACACCATGGCGGAGAGGAGAGCTAGTCTGATCCCAAAGACTAGCTTCACCACAGGAAGGATAAAATTACGGCTGATCCTCTCAATAGAGCAAGCCCCTCCAGGAACTACGCAGTTCCGTAGCCATACCATCAGAAAGCCTGCCAGAAGAGCCTTCTCGGACAACGGCTGAGTGTCTTGATAAAAATAAGCAGAAGAGTCAGATTGACTCTCGAATCTGTCGCCGGTGGTTCTTATCCACTTGGCGGTTGACATCTGGTCCTGCACCTCCTTCCGAGTTCGAGGACTTCGGGGAGAAATCCGGCCTGAGGCGCCGAGCTTAAAAAGGTAAGTGAGCCAGGCCTTTGTATGCAGAAGGTTCCCTTCCGAGCTGTCATTCTTCTTTTTTGACATCTGCTGGCACGTGCTGTGATGACACAGCAATTCTCGGTAGACAGCAACAAAGCCCGGGGACCTCTGCTCCAACTCCTCGAACTCTTCGTTCGTAGGGGTATACACTTCGAAGACTTCATTCCCCCAGGGCAGCCTGGAGACTTCACGCATTTCGTGAAGAGCGAGTCCCATCTCCCCTTCCGATGTAAAGAAGGTCCCCGTTCGGCGGTTATACATTTCTAGAAGAGCCATGAAAAGCTTCTTGTTTAAGGGCAAACCATAACAGGTGCCCCGAATGGCATGATACAAGCCAATCTCGCACAAGGGATTCTCGTAGGTCCGCAAAATCCACATAGTTAGGTTGGTCCATGAAGGGATGGGGTTTATCCAATTCAGCAGCACCAACCGACCGATGGGGTAGGATCCCTTCTGAGCAAGCTGGTTCATGAAAGTATCAGCTTGAGAGAACCTGAAGTTAGGACCCTGCACATTCAAAAAAGTAGCCGGCGCCAACCCCATCACATCGCAGCTGGTCGGTATCCTGGTAGCGACTACCGACCCCAAGTTTCTGTTATAGTGAATGTCACCCACAAACATTTCGTTTCGGGTCGGAGTCAAGGAATCCACCATCTTCCTGTCCATTGGCAACATGTTGAACCACGACAGTGGAAAGTGACGTTCCATCTGAAGAATGTGGGTCGCCATCCCGTTAGAAGAAAAACTCCAACTTTCGGATATGTCCAAAACGCTGAAGTTTTTTACAGTCAGGGCATCTCCGAAGAGGAACGCAGGTTTTAGGTATTGGCCCCCCAATCTCCCTGAGTTCATCATGCCAGCGAGAAAGAAGAAGGACTGGTTTTTGATATCTCTCAGCCTTTCCTCAGATTCATCTTTGGGGAGTTGGTTTGACACATACTCAACTATGTGGTCGAACCTCATACCCACAGCAGATTGGGCGCGACCTACCAAGAGTTCTCCCGCAGGATTAACTGGCAACTTCACTGAAAAAAGACAAAAGAAACAAGTTAGAAGATGGCCAGAGAAAACCACTTAGTGTATTCTGAGTTCATGCGGCTCTGATTAGGTGGGCCTTATGCGGCACAGTTTAAAGGAGTTCATGCGGCTCTGATTAGGTGGGCCTTATGCGGCACAATTTAAAGGAGTTCATGCGGCTCTGATTAGGTGGGCCTACTGCGGCACAGTTTAAAGGAGTTCATGCGGCTCTGATTAGGTGGGCCTTATGCGGTACAGTTTAAAGGAGTTCATGCGGCTCTGTTTGGTGGATCTTCATGCGGCAACATGACGACTCTCATACGGCTCAGACACGAGGCATACCCCATGCGGCTCGGACATGAGATGTTCATGCGGATTCATCACACCGAACTTAAACAGTTCAATGAAGACGAAGAATATGCCAAATAGAAAGGCTCGCGCATAAAACATGCAACGTAACCGTTATGGTTAGGGTTTAAGTCCATGCATTTGTCTCCCAACATTCTCACCGTTAATGGCAGGATGAACGTCGGGGTGAACTGGGATCGCTGACGAGGAGGCAACTCCTTTGCCCTTCGTCGCCGCACTGGAGGATGCCTTAGGAGCCATTGATGATCGAAGGAGAAGAAGAGACGGCGACTAGGGCGCAAAAGTTTGAAGAAAGAAGAGAGTAAAGAATCTCTCTCCTCAAAAGTCACTCATATTTATAGGCTGGCAAGGGCGTGTGAACCGATAGATGCTTCGGGTTGCGTGACGCCTAGAAGATAAAGCCGACCCTTGGGATTCTATCCCCTTTTTATGCAAAAAAGAATGCTTAGAATCATTAAGGCAAATCTAATATTTAATGCCGACTCTTGGGATCCTATCCAAAAAACGGCTTTAAATAAAAAAAACAAATCAAAAGCAATTAATGAGACGCCTACGTGGTACCAAGACCAGTCTATGCGGCCAGAGAAGTCTATGTGGCCAGAGAAGTCTATACGGCCAGAGAAGTCTATGCGGCATGAAGAGCTTATGCGGACCTACCCATGTTTCTTATTCAAAGTAATTCAATTATGCAAATTGAAAACTTTGAAGGGGGTCTTGTAGAAGCATGGAAAAGAATAGTAAAACCCTATGCGGCCCAGAAACTCCATGCGGCTCAAAACTGGAGGGGTCTCATGCGGCTCAAAAATCCTTCAGAGCTTCATGTGGCTCAGACAGTTTTTATGCGGCCACGTGGCCTTATGCGGTTCGAAATAGGCCTAATACAGCTGGACATCATTACTCTGTGCAGCGGGCCATTAATACTCTGACATGGCTTTGACATGATGGCTCTGACATAAAGGAGAGGTGCAACATAAAAAGAAGAGAAAACCTTTTAGCTGACACAGTTCACAAATTCCAATAAAGTTCTTTATGCGGATCGCCTGAGTGAACTTCATGCGGCTCGGATGTGAGGCCACCCTCATGCGGCTCAGTTGTGAGGCCACCCTCATGTGGCTCGGTTGTGAGGCCACTCTCATGCGGCTCGATCGTGAGGCCACCCTCATGCGGCTCGGATGTGAGGCCACCACCATGTGGCTCGGTTGTGAGGCCACCCTCATGCGGCTCCGTTGTGAGGCCACCCTCATGCGGCTCGATTGTGAGGCCACCCTCATGCGGCTCGGATGTGAGGCCACCCTCATGCGTCTCGGTTGTGAGGCCACCCTCATGCGGCTCGGTTGTGAGGCCACCCGCATGCGGCTCGGTTAGGAGGTCACCCTTATGGGGCTCAGTCATGAGGTCACCCTCATGCGGCTCAGACAGGAGAACAGTTCTTCATGCGGCTCGCAACCTAGTGGCAGTTGGGACACGTGGCATAAGTTGACTAAGTCTTGACAACTCAGATTTATTGCAACCAACAGATCATAGCAGTTCAGATTTATTTTCAACCAACATAACAGCCCAGATTTATTACAACAAACAGATCAAGATTAATCTTAACCAATCACCAACTGCCCACTTTTCAAGGCGCAGTTACAAGGATGTGGCCACGTTGCTGTACACCCCACTCATCACAAACTCCTATAAATAGCATGGGATTATTCTTTTGCACACACAGAGAGACATATAGAGCAACACAGAACCGAGCAGAGAGAGAGCTTTTCTTTGCCGGAGCCGAGGTTGCGTTCGATCGTCCAAAGAGTAAGGCAAAGTTGATAACACTTTTCCGAGCCTCTACCATCATCCCCCAGAATCAAAACTAAACAATTGTACTTAGATTGCTTTTCCTAGGTTTTGTTCCTAGGCTCTCTTTGTACGAGCGAGTTTGTAATTGTGAATTAAAGCTCAGTCCTCCCATAAAACTGTTCTGTTCTTTGATAATCAATGGCAAACATATATATATATATATATATATATATATATATATATATATATATATATATTATTGGTTGTGTGATATATATATCCTTATGTGATGGTAGGTTTGTGTTTGTGACCATATGAGTGTTGTGACAATTTAGGTTCGTCATTTAGAGCTTGGTTTGGTCGAGTTGGCCGACAAGTTGACCAAGTTGACAAAAGTCAACTTTGGGTCAAACTTGATCCAAATCGACTCAAACGAACTCCAAATGACTTAAAAACTTGAGTATGACCTAAAAATTTGTAAACGGACTAGTTGACTCATAGTTGACCAGGTTTGACCAGAGTTGACCAAGGTTGACTTTGACCTAGAAGGACTTAGAAGCATGTAGAATTGCATTGTAGCCCTTTTTTATAATATGTTAGACCATGTTGTGACTTGTGGTTACCTTAAATAGGTTTACATCACTCCAGTTCAGTTACACATCCTCATCAGCAGCTCGGATTGTCAGGCGAGTATATTCTCTGATAGTTCTTTCATTTACTTGTCAAATTCTATATTTCAGTTGTAGTCAGTTCTATTTGATTCTCGGTTACAAACACGAATTTGTATTTTCTGGAATTCATGTATACGACACACATACCTTACTTGTCTAGCCTCTATTACAAGAACTACTACAAGAATCACCTACAAGCACCTTCATGTTTTGGCTAGATTTATTCTCGATTTACGTGTCGTGTTATGGATTCACTCATATTTGTCGGGCGGGAAAATACTTGAGTAGACATGTAAACATTCCTAAATACTCGAACCACCTCCCTGTGAATTATACAAGAACGATAGCCGTCCCACACCTGATCAGTGTGTGATGTGCCGGATTACCCTTAGCCGTTTACATGTCGATCTCAGTATTTTAAAACACACTATGAGTATTGTCTAGAATCTTTACTAAAATCATCACAAGAACCATTACAAGAATCACCCTACTTGGATCATTGAATGGAATCACACTTGACATATATTGTACCACTGGACTCATATCACATTATTCTAGTTCAGCTAGCTTTTATTTACAGTTTTCATTGACATGATATTTTGTTTCACAGCTTTTACTTTTCTTATTCTTTTACTATAGTTTTATATCTTAAACTGTCTCGAATTCCCATGCTTCATCAATAAAATTGTCTATAATTGTTTTATAGTTTTCGTCATTTACTTAGATTTACTTGGTGAGATGTATTCGTTCCTGTCCTGATTGGACCTATTGAAAATATTACAGATGTTAGCCCTGAGGATGTTTGCCCTACTCACTGTGGATCTGGAGAGGGATTAGCTACCTTTGGCCCCGACTATCAGGAGTGATCGGGAGACTAGTTTAGTAGACTGTTTTAGATTTCCTTACTGGAACTTGAATTGTAATAATTTGAGAGTTGTCTTATTTTGAGTTGTTTGAGATACTATCATTTAGTAGTCTTTATTGTTTTCTTTTAGTTATAGAATTCTGTGTTATCCTATCGTGCTTAGACTGTGATTTAGTTATATTATTGCTGTACTTGTCCTCCGTTCGGAGTTGAGTTTTAAGACAAGTACATTATACAATTGCGTGAGTTGGTTTAGATAGTGACCTAAAACAGCGTGTTCTACCGCCGATTCTGCGGCGTAGGCTGGGCGTGGTTACGCACTTGTACCCTTACACTGGGTGCGGGTCGTGACAGCTGCGGATTGACAACTCCACATGGACTAGGTTTATGAAGGCCAAATATTTCCTACATTCTCACCCGGCCGTCGCCAACAATTGATCCTCTGCATCCTGGCGCAGGATCCTTCACAACTGCCACCTTGTTGAACCTTTTATAATCGAGAACCCTGATAACCTTCAGTGGTCCCTCACGCCTGATGGCTCCTTCACGACAGCCTCCGCCAAGTCGATGGCGAGAAACGCGAAACCGCTTGTCCCGTTGATCGCTCCCTTTTGGCACTCCTGCCTCCCCATCAAATGGTCGATCCTCATCTGGAGAGCATATCGTCGGAAGTTACCTACCGACGACTCCCTCACGTCCATCGGCTATAGCTTAGCATCCAAGTGTCATTGTTGCACCTCCCACCAATCAGAGACATCAGAACACATCCTTCTTCATGGCGACAAAGCGAACCAACTATGGTCCAGCCTTTTTCAGCAATGTGACAAGGCACCCCATACTGGGAGCTTCAACGATCTCCTGGCCAGCTGGGGATCCTCTCATGGTCATCAGATCGTCGTAGCCGCCGGCATTTGGGTTCTATGGAAGAATAGAAACAAATTTTGTTATGAAGGTCACCAATTCAACCTTCAACAGCTTCTCAGGGAAGTTCTCCGGCAGTGCCATCGCATCCGCAGTAGATGCTCTCACACTCCTGATGGTTTCTGGAGGACGCTGCTATAGT
Source organism: Iris pallida (assembly GCA_029216955.1). Lineage (NCBI taxonomy): Eukaryota > Viridiplantae > Streptophyta > Magnoliopsida > Asparagales > Iridaceae > Iris > Iris pallida. The sequence goes on along the minus strand of JANAVB010030814.1, from coordinate 736,194 downwards.
CCGTTTTGGTCTTTTTGTGTTTTAATTTTTCGGCTTTTTTTCGCGCTTGGCGCGCTTACTTGTATAGGCTTCGGCATTTTGCGCCTAATACATCAATAAAGCTCCTTGGTTTAATATGTATATATATATATATATATATATATATATATATATATATATATATATATATATATATATATATATATATATATATATATATATATGGGCATGTTGATATGTTTGTATTTGTATATAGAGTGTACATTGTATGTAGGGCCATAGGGGTCATTGGTATTAAATAGGATTGTGTGTGGGAGTGTATTAGATATGTCACGACCCACACCCGCTTTTCGGAATACGAGTGCATGCGCAAGTCCAGCCTACGATGCAGTGTTGGAGGTAGAACGCTGTCTAGCCCGTAATAAACAATGTTCATGAAATAACATCTTTACTTAATCATTCACAACAACTGAAGCAATTTACAATATTCAAATTTTATATTTAATAAAATACAATGTCGCGCTAAATCTAATACAACAAATTTAAACTATCTAGCTAGTCTCTAGGTTGACCTCAGCATATACCCATGTCTCTCCCAAAGATCCAATGCAAAAGGGTAGCCGCGCCTAATCTGAAAAAATTGGTTTCCAGTCAGGAATAGAACTAAGTACACATATGACAGGCTATTCAAAACCTGATAGAAATTACAAACATGAAATTAGCACATGGAATGTAAACTAGCAAGTAACTGACATCGTGATACGGTAAACTCTATAACAAGACATGGCAGCTAGAAGGAAAACATGGTATCTGATGACGAAGACAAGATAATATAGTAACTCGACATCTATCTAAGTGTGGTTAAATACCGTGTTCGACATGTGAACGGCTGAGGGACAAGACAGGCCAACGGCACGTATCATGTGCAGCCACTATTATTCACGATAGACCAATGGAATAGTTCTGGGTAGTTCACACGTCTACTTAGATATTCCTCGTCCGACTAGTACTCATGGATTCAAACAGGTCATGAACACGGTAATCATGTAAATACATTAATCACGAAGATAGTAGTCAAGAAATATAACAAGTAAGGAATCCATAATACTAATCCCGTGTAACAAGCGTGTCAGCAAAACAGGAGATGCATATGTATAACACGTAATGGAAAAACTATCAGAAAATGAAAGCAATCAGTATATGTACTTGCCTGAGGTCCTTAGTTGGTAGAACAGATAATTCCGTTTGGTCCAGAATAGTTCAATTGGCTAGGTTCAGATTCACAAGAAAATAGGAATACGATTAGTCACGGTCAATGATTGACTATTCTAATCAGTAAGGAGTTGATTAAGAATTATTCCTCTATATATATATATATATATATATATATATATATATATATATATATATATATATATATATATAAAGAAATTATTTATATCAACATACCATTAGAAAGTATTTATCTCTATTAAGAAATTAGATCTAGGATTGGAAATCCATCGATAATATAGTCAAAATAATTTTTGTAAAGAATTTAACTTAGAAATTATAGAAAATCCTCAAAGATTTTTTAGGCTCAAAACTATATAACAATTTATTATTTAGAAAATGCATTTGGAAATATACAAACTTATTTAAGAACAAACTTTTTGATATAATACTCATATAAAGTATTAAATAGAAATCGTTAATAATTTAAAAAGTATTAACTAAATAAAATTCCAAAGGATAAAAATAAGCCCATGTATATATAAAACCACACATATATGGTTTCTATTTATAAACTCTTATTAGAGAATATCTATATAAAGTTTATTAAGCCCAAATAAATATTGTATGTGGATACATAGCCCATTATAGGCCCAAGATAATTAAAATCATATTTTGACTTCTATTGGGCTTAAAGCCCATCCTAATGATTATCTTAACTGTCCAATTAAATACTCAAACTAAAAGTCCATGAATCAATCCATAAAATCCCATAAATACGTAGAAGCCCATAAATATAATGTATAATTACTGTAGACTTAGCCCCTAATAAATAATATATATATATAAACCTTAAATCTGATCCTTTAATAGTAAATCAAAATATAGTAATAATTAAACCTTCAAAAGATTTATTAGAAACATTTAGATTATTTTAGAAAGCCTTATAAAACATATCCAATAATACTTTTAAGAAAATATTCATTAATTACTAGTAAAAATAATATTTGGTTAAAAAGTATTTATAAACCCCTTTTAGAATATATATATATATATATATATATATATATATATATATATATATATATATATATATATATATGAGGAAAATGTACCTAAGGTCGACCTTAGGTAAGTTACCTAAGGTCGACCTCATTTTCCTCACTTTACAACATTTTTTTCTTTAATATTTTTTTTATGGGATTGATCTACACCTTATTGATTGGCAACATACCAAATTTCAAGTGATTATAATATTGTTTAGCCCCCTATCTATCCCTTGCAAAATCGACGGTGTAGCAGCAAAGTTTTAGATCGTCGATTTTGGTATGTTGCCAATCAATAAGGTGTAGATCAATCCCATAAAAAACATTAAAGAAAAAAATGTTGTAAAGTGAGGAAAATGAGGTCGACCTTAGGTAACTTACCTAAGGTCGACCTTAGGTACATTTTTCTCTCTCTCTCTCTCTATATATATATATATATATATATATATATATATATATATATATATATATATATAACTTAGTTGAAAGATCAGACATAAAAGGCCCCCATTATTTAACATAATATAATCTCATAAAAATCAATTTAATCAAAAGCCAATATTAGAGATATTCCAACTTATTTTTAGAAGTATCTATATATATATAAAACTATTAGTATTTGAAGACCAAGGTAGTTTATATTGGTTCAAAAGCCCCTATATATAAGTCCAATTACTGCTCTAGACTCTAAAAACTATATATGAAAATACTGAATGCATTTACTATGGGGCTTAAAGCCCAAACAAACCCAAATTCATTTACAAACCCATTACTGATTTATAACTAATTATTTATAGGGTTCAACCTGCATAACTTGACTTTAGCCGAAGCCTAAATGCCCAATCCCTAAATCCCCCTTTACTATCCCTGTTGTTCTCATCTAACACATAGTTAATAAAACAAAAACAGATTAATAAAATTACTAATATTCTACTACTGCAACATTGTTATTGCTATTCTCTTTAAAAGACAAAGAAACAAAATGGAATAATTAGAGAGAGAGAGAAAGAGGGTTCTACCAATGATGGATGCGGCGGAGAGCTCACCAATGGTGGCGCTGCTCCGGAGAGTACGACAGCGAAGGTTGAGTGTTCACCGCAAGGATGGAGACGAAGGATGGGCTCGTAATCCAACTAGGAACGAGGCGGCGGCGCTCAGCGGCTGGAAAAAAGGGGGCAGCGTCTGTACGAGAAGTCGGCTCTACTCCGGTCGTGGTTGGGTCATGCGATGCACAGGCTCTGCCATGGTCGCCGGCGCTGCATCGAGGAGAGGACGTGCGGGACCAACGCTCGGTCAGAGGATAATGATGAAGATGGGGGTGGTTGTCGTGGCCTCGGGTTTGGTCGGGTCTGTGTGTGCCGGGGTGGTGGTAGAGATGTGGTTGGAGTCTGGTGCTACTCGGCAAGGTGGTCAGGAGGAGTTATGCAGGGAAACGGTGGTCGTGTCTTTGGTGGTGTTGATATCGGACAACTACTGTGGACAGGGGTGCGAATACATTGGGATGAGAATGATGGTTGTATGTTGTTGGCTAAGAATTATTTTGGAAAAGGTTAGGAGGACGTTTTCCTTTAATAGGTGAGAAACTCTTAATTAGATAAGGAGAAAAAATTTCTAAGTTAAATCCTCCCCCAATGATTTAAATCAGTAGATTTTTAAAACAAAACTCATATAATCTTAATATTATAATTTTATTAAGATGGTAGTTCAAATTAATAGTTAACGTTGTCAAATAATGCTAAATCGTACAAATTCAAATATTAAATCAATAAATGATTTTCAAAAAAAATTTAAATCTATGTTTGATATTATCAAATAAATAAATTTATATTTATTCAAATCTTAATCAAATAATTTATTACTATAATAATATTTTCTAAAATATTTGATGTCGTCAAATAATCGTAAAATATTTTAATAAATCCAAAAACTAAATTTAAAAGCACTTTCGTAAAATCTTTAATTATTGTTTCCAAATACTTATGATTTTCAAAACCATTTTTGAATCTAATCTTTTGAAATTCATAACAAAAATTCAAGAATAATATTTCTATTAAAACTAAATACTAATTTCAAACCATTAATTTGTACTAGTTAATAAAAAAATAGTGGCAAAATAACGTTTATACTCTTCAAGGATAATTTATTTCAAAACACGATTAAAATAAAATAAAATTTTAAAAATTCGGGAAGAGGGGTTACAAATCTACCCACCCTAGAAAAGTTTCGTCCTCAAAATTTCAAAGGGTAGGACTAGGCACTTATAAGAATATAATCAAAAAATGATATGATTAATAATCAAAATCAAATAAGCGTAATCGTGGATAGAATCGAAACCTTAATGAAGGACGCGATTTGGAACGATCAAAATATATTCAAAGTGATTTGAGTCACGGTTAAATTTTTTAAGGATGATCAAAGAAATCGGTTTAACACGATCAATTGTTTAGACACGATCAAAATATAATCAAAAAGGGTCCAGTCATAATCAAAATTCTAGGCATGATTAAGGGTAGGATCAGAATAGGATTAGCTAAACAAGAAAAGTCATCAGGCACGATTTACTACTAATTTGAAATTATATAGGCATGATCACCACAGAATAAAAATCTAACATTAGCTAGAATCGAGTTGAAATATAGGCACGATTATGATTATAGTAGAAATAGTTTTAGTCACGATCAAAGTTGTTTAAGAACGATAAAAAAATTGAAGCCATTTTGGCACGATCAACTAGTTAAGCAAAACTATTTAGCCACGATTATAGAATCAAGACCTAGGTACAACTATGACTCCAGTGAAGTGAAATCAAAATATACTAAATGATTATTATAAGAGAACTAATAGGATGGTAAGAAAGAGACTACAAGGCTTATCGAGAAGACATACAATAAAATAGGGTACAAAATCAAAATAAAATGAGGGTGTAATAGTCACATGCCAATAAAAGATATAGCCTCTACAGTATCTGAAAACCGCAAGCGTATCCAAAGTCAATTTGTCGGGAATTTATGCCTTGCTAGTGTACATCTGGCTGCAGTAAACTCTTGGATCCATGACTCAAATAAGAATACGGTATTAAATACTCTATCAACTCTATCCAATATTGACATAACAACTCAAAGATCAAAATAGGACAACTAAGACATAGTTTTAATGATATTCGATAACTACGCTTACTTGAAATTATTTCAACTTAGGGGTCATACCTTGCCAGTGCGTTGCTGGCTGCAGTGAACCCACAGTCTCCATAACTCAAATAAATGGATACAGTGTGCATCTGCCTTGCCATTATAGATCACCAAAAATTATTCCAACTATATTCATAAGAATTTCAAAAGAGCTTCTAGAATTTCAAACAAGTCGATCATGACAAGTGTAAGTATTTGTCATTGAAGTAAAAGTATCAATTTGAAAATAAAATGATCGATTAGGTATCAATTTTAAAATTCAAACGATAGAAAAATTAAAGAAGAACTTCGAATTAATTGAATCACGTTAGGCTCAAATTCAATCGGTGGAAATAGAATATAGACTGTTTAGGGAACACAATTACTTATGGTCAATGGAAATAAATAAGTAATACGAATTTTATGATATGACGATGATGATTAGAGGGAAAAAAATAAAATGGTACAAATGATTCAGAATAGGGATAGAATCCTAGGAATGCCTAGTTTACCAAGTGATTAGTCTACCCACCTTAGATCATACCATCATATCAAATACAATGGTTTATCATTCTATAAAAATTCCCTAAGTTACCTAATAGGGTTTTAGAATTCAATAAATTCTTAGCTAAATCACATGGCCTATGTAGCAACCTTAACTACCCAATAGTCAAATTGAATAAGGGCTTCCCTATGGTATACCTAGTCCTAGACATTCTCCAAAAAATTAAATCAATCATATTTGTGAATGAGCACTTCCTAGTCACAGGCTTACAGTAGTACGACTAATATGGTACTACCACGAGTTCGTATAATTTATAAAAACTGCCATGCATGGGCCACCAAAAAAATTTGTCAGGACCCGCACCCGCTTTTCGGGATACGAGTGCGTGCGCAAGTCCAGCCTACGTCGCAATGTCGGCGGTAGAACGCTATCTAGCCCGTAATAAATAATGCTCATAAAATAACATCTTTATTTGCTCATTCACAACAACTAAAACAATTTACAATATTCAAAATTTACATTTAATCAAATAAAATGTCTCACTAAATCTAATACAGCAACTTTAAACTATCTAACTAGTCTCTAGGTTAACCTCAGCATATACCTATGTCTTTCCCAAAGATCCAATACAAAAGGGTAGCCGCGCCAAATCTGAAAAAATTGGTTTTCAGTCAGAAATGGAACAAGAACTACACCAAAAAAGGCCTTTAGGAACAATTGTTGTATGTTCCTAATATTTTTAGGAACATGCCATAACCGTTCCTAAAAATGGCATTGCAATATTTGGAACAGTTAGACGACGTTCCTAAATTTGGTTTGGAACAATTATACAATATTCCAATCGTAGATTTTGGAACATATGTATTGTGTTTCTAAATTATTTTTAGAACATCGATAAAATGTTTCTAAATGTCAGTTTGGAACGCGTTAGTCTCATTCCTAAATATAATTTGCAATACTTTGTCAATGTTCTTATGGCTAGTTTTGCAAAACTTTATTAGCGTACCTATTTTTATTTTATTTTTTTGGATTCCAATTTTTAGTTGGAACCACAATTAAATATAATAATTTCTAAAATGAATACATTAAATGATGGTATCAAGAATATATGCACAATATATTATACTTTCATCCATTAGCTTTCTCTACTATTCTAAATCAGACAAAAATAAAGCAATAACTTAAACACAACAGTCAATGAATGAACATTTGAGCAACTTGAGCATGCAGCAATTTGAACATTTGATCCACTATACATCATATTACTGGGTTCAAAGTTTAAGATCATTGGCTTACATTGAGCATAATAGATGTACACAGTCAAACACATACAAGACAAAAGCCACCTTAAATGCTAAAACAGGAAAGAGAAAATCAGTGACACTATCTCATACACTGATCTCAAAAGAAACTACAAGTAGTTTTATAACCTTGGATTAAAATTGACATCGATGCTCAAGTAAATAAAAGTGCAACAAATACCAAAAATAACAAGCAAGTTTTCGTGCATCAAATACAGTTACTGACAGCTCCCCAAAAAATGTTTGTTTCCTTTGGTTGCATCTGTTTTAAAATTATCTGAAATAGAGCCTAATGCTTGCGTTTCTGAACATCAAGAACGATCTTCCTTCGTGCACACCAAAAATTAAGGCAAATCTTCAATGAAAAGTTTTTTCAGTACATATTCAGAACAAAAGAAAATAATTCAATAAAATTTATAGAGCTAAGACAAGTATGTCAAGGACTAATCAAATTATCACACTAATAAAAGAATGCAGTAGAACTTGTAAGTTTTTCTATACAGTCTGGAATATATTAATCAATCAGTCTAGAATATATTAATCAATGACAAAGACATTGTCAATATAAAACTCAAAGAATTATCTCTTGAATAAGCTGTATACTTCCATCTTCCCTGAAATATGGAAAGTAAAGGATCTATGTATTAAATAAAGATTTCCATTCAGGTTACGAGGAATGGGTTCAAGCAGAAAATTTTGATTTATGATATGCTTCCTAGTGATGCATCTAGCAATCAGATACCAAGTACCCGTCGCTAGTTTGTTTGTATCTTGTAGAATGTGTTAGTCCCGGGGCTTGATCAAAGATCGTAGACTCAATGTCGAGATCAGAGGTTCAAACAAACATTTTTCTTCTGATTATTCTCGAGATCCAAGAGAAACACTATAATATGAATCTGATTACAAAAGCAACAATAATCAGAAAATAAATCTCACATTCTTTCTCGCAATCGCAGTTGCTGACGGACAGAACTGAGTTACAACTCAGATGAAGGAGAAGAAAGAAGAAATAAGAAGAGGAAAGATTCTTGCTGGGGTGATTAAGATTACCGTTGCTCAAAGCAAGATTTGCCCCACCACGATCTGCTTCCAGGAATGAGCAAGTTCACGAAGAACTTCTGGAACGCTCGTAAGTCAAAATTTGAGACTTGAACGGGCTTCCTGGACTTTACAGACTCCTTTAACTCTCTTCTTGGTGCATCTTTTAAAGGAGGCCAAGGGGCTCTATTTATAGAGTGGAGTTGAGACTTCACCTCTTCTCCTATCCGATGTGGGACTAAAATACCAATACTCAAAAATAGAGTGTGATATTTTATATCATCCCACAATCAGCATAGAAGTGTGCCAGTCCACGTCTACCCCCCGAACACTCCCGTGCATGCACGAGACATCCTGAAGTCCGTGTCCGAGTCCGAGTCCGAGTCCGCACAACAAAAATCAACTTGCATCCTTGTTAAAATTAATCCTTTTTCCTTCTAGGAAAATACTCCCATATGGCACACACTTGTGCCCCACCACACCTCATGTGCACACCTCAACACAAGCAATGCATTATATTGAGATACTCACCATTTGGTGTAGCTGATGTGGGACTATCTTTCCTAGTCCAAAGGCAAAAACACCAACAATCCCCCACATACCTCAATATATGGGTTGAGCGTTCCCCACAGTGACTGTCCATCATGCATTAGGAGAGATGTCGCTACGACTTGAATCTTCCCGCATAGGTTAAACAACAGTATGATACAAGAATGGACTAAGCCTTGAATTCTGCACCATAACTGCAATTCTTCCTACTCACATATTGATATCAACTGCGCTTCTGGCTGCACATTAAAGGCCTTGTGCCAGCCTGATTTCAGTGTATAATTTTGGGGTCTACAAGTTTACCCTCAAGAGACGGCCTGATATCTCTGTCCATACACTATAGGTGAGTTCTTTATAAAGAGTCATAGCATGAAGCATTGCGCTTCTTTGCGGTGCTACACCGCTATGACATGGCTTAAAGCCGAGGCTTTACCCTACCTGGGTACCTTATCGTAGTGTCATACTATTGTAGTATGAGGTCACAAGCCTCTTTGTAGTGCCAAACTACCCAACATGAAGCCTTGCGCTTCCGTGCGGTGTTACGCCGCTATAACATGGCTCGCGAAGTCGAGGCTTTACCCTACCTGGTACCTCTTCGTGGTGTCATGCCACTGTAACATGAGGACATTGCCTTCTTTGTAGTGCTGTTTATCTCTCTTTATTACGATTATCATACAGCATTAGGCTACCTGCCTATTTGCGGTGCTACTCCGGTGTGACTTGGCTTACAAAGTCGAGGCATTATCCCTACCTGAGAACCTCATGGTGGAGTAATCCCACTATAGCATGGAGTTACACTCCTTGTAGTGTTTCGCTACCGTGCTTCCTGTAAAGCACTCCAGGCATTCACTCTGCCTGAGAACGCATTAAGACATTTAAGCCAACCTTCCCACAGGATCCGTTTTCCGCAGAAAACAACAGTAGACAACAGTGGTTGTAGGTCCGTAACCTCTCCATGCCACAGAGGACAAGTACCCATCGTTCCTGATATTCTTCCGGTTAATAGTCCTCCCTTGAACCAAAATCTAGATGCATAGTAGATTTCTCTTTGAACTAATAGCATAAAACTTTATGGTAGGAATGTAATAACACAATATCAGAATGCCTTCAAGCCCATTTTACAAGCTGTGTCATCGACCAGCTGGCGCTTGAGGCCCTTGGTGAACAGATCCGCCAGGTTCTTCTAACTCTGAACATCAACCACTGTAATAACACCCCTCTTGATGAGATCGTGTACTGCCCTGTGCTTCAATCGCACAGTCATTTTCTTTCCGTTGAAGAGGTCATTTGATGCCACCTCCGTAGTCGCCTGGTTGTCACAGTATATCGGTATCCCCGGTATTTGCGCCCCAACCACTGGAAGATCATACATGAGCTCCCGAAGCCATTATGCTTCCTCCGCTGCGGTATTAAGTGCAAAGAACTCAGATTCCATGGATAACCACGAGAGCATAGTCTGCTTCTTCGATTTCTACGATATTGCAGCTCCACCCATTGTGAAAATGTATCCACCTGTGGACCTCTCGCACTCCACTTCTGAGCACCAGCTGGCATCACTGAAGCCTTCCACTACCGACGGATCTTCGCTGTAGTGCAGTGCATATGTCTGAGTCTTCTTGAGATATCTCATAATCCGTTTCACAGCTTTCCAGTACTCAATACCTGGGTTGCTCGTGAAACGACTCAGCATTCCCACAGCGAAAGCTATGTCAGGCCTTGTGGCAGTAGTAGCATATATCAAACTCCCGATTACGCTTGCATACTCCAGCTGCCTGACGCTTTCCCTTGAATTAGGCTTCAGTTTCAGATCACACTTGTACGGCGTATCGATCCCTGGAAGATCCTGATACCCGTAACGAGTGATCATCTTCTCAACATAATGAGACTATGACAGCACTAGTCCAGTGTCTGTCCGGATGATCTTGAGTCCCAAGATAACATCAGCATCCCCCAAGTCCTTCATACTGAACTTCATCGAGAGAAACTTCTTTGTCTCCGTGACACAGCTTATATCCGTACCTAGGATTAGCATGTCATCCACGTATAGACAAACGATGACTCCTCTTCAGTCAGCAAACTTCGTATAGACACACTTGTCTGTTTCACTGACCCTGTAGCCATTTGACCTTATGACTTTGTCAAACTTCTCATGCCACATTTTGGGAGCTTGCCTTAAACCATACAGAGATTTTACCAACTTGCAGACTTTGAGACCTTTGACGATAAACCCTTCTGGCTGTTGCATGTAGATCTCTTCGGTCAGCTCGCCATTCAGGAATGCCATTTTCACATCCATCTGATGTATCACCATATTATGTATCGCTGCGAGAGCAATCAACATTCTGATGGTGATCATCCGGGCTACTAGAGCATACGTGTCAAAGTAGTCGATCCCCTGCTTCTGAGAAAACCCTTTGGGCACCAACCTGGCCTTGAATTTGTCAATAGTTCCATCTTCTTTTATCTTTTTCTTGAAGATCCATTTGCATCTGATGGGTTTCGCTACTTCAGGAAGATCAACCAACACCCAAGTGTTATTTGAGGTGATGGAATCAATTTCATTGTCAATTGCCTCCTTCCAAAAAATATCATCTTTGGTCTTCATTGCCTCATCATAGGTAAGTGGATCTGCTTCCACATGATAGGTGATGAAGTCATCTCCGAAGTTCTTCGCCTCCTCGCTCGCTTCGACGACGGCTCGGCGAGTTCTGGTTCAACCGTTGTTTCAACAACAACATCTTCTTGGACTACTTCTTTTTTGAAAACTTCAGTTTCATGCGCACCCTTATTGTTCTCCGGTTTATCCGTAAGAATAATATTCTTGTACCTTACAAATTGTCTTCACGAGATTCGATAATATGATTTGACTCAATATCAAAAAATCTCCGAGCATCACTCTTCTCGACATACCCCAAGAAGATCGTCTTCGTAATCCTAGTCCCCAGCTTCTGAATCTTCAGATCTGGGAGCTTCATATACGCCAGAGACCCCCACACTCGAATGACATTCAAGTTAGGTCTGACTTTGAACCAGAGTTCATGAGGAGTTACGTCCGAAGTTGCATACGGCACTCTATTTAGAATAAAAGTGGTCGTCAATACAGCTTCTCCCCATTAGCATTTAGGAAGACCCGTAGTTAGCAGCATTGAGTTCATCATTTCTGTCAACGTTCTGTTCTTCCTCTCCGCTACCCCGTTAAATTGATAAAAATACGGAGCAGTAGCCTCATTGATGATTCCATGTTCTTTGCAGAACGATGCTAATTCATGAGACCTATACTCTACATCTCGATCACTTCTGAGTAGTTGTAGATCGGTTTAACGTTCAACTTCAGTCCTGAAGTCTCTGAACTACTCGAATGCTGTATCCTTCTACTTGAGAAGTCATGTGAACGTGCACTTCGAGAAACACTTCGAACTGTCCTCTGTGGAGAATTGATAAAAATTACAGATATCTGAGTGTACTAACTCCAGATGATCAGTACTTTAGTTTAATCGTCTGAGCAGCTTCCCAACAGTCTTGTATCTGTACAGACCTTAAAATCCTCCACCTCCTTACCCCCACATTCTGAAGATAAGGTCCCGGTAGGACAGCTTGAGTCTGCTTCTATCATAGAACAACTCTCAGTCCATTCAATAAAGTAACTTCATCGCCATCAGCAGAAGTTCGAACTTCCCTTCAGCACCGAATATCTTTTCGAAGCATATTCCTCGCCAAGAAATTACCATCTGGCTAGTACGAATGTCCATCTTTCAAGTCTATTTTAGATAACAGACTTCCTGAGATCGGATCTTCGAAAATCTCTGGTACATGTAACACGTATTCCAGTGTCCTTGCCGGTGGTTCATAACCACTATCTCGATCTTCAAATATTCTGCTAGGTACATATTCACCATCGAGACCTTCGTCATAACACGGCTCATCCTTGGTGAACAGCTCCTTCGAGAGCACAAGTGGTCAAATACACTAGTGTCAGACCACTAGTCAGCTACCACGCTAGATAACTCAACCTGTGCAACAATAGCAACCAAGTTAAGTAATCAAAATAACCAAGTTTAGCCATACCTGCTATTTTGGTTTGGGCTTGAATTTGCATTCACGCTTATAGTAGCCCTTCTTGCCACAGTTGAAGCAAGTCACGAGGGACTTGGACTTCTGTTGCTTGAACGAATGACCGTTCACTTCAGATAAGTGGAGTCCTTCTTCTTGTGATGAGAAGCCACTTGCTTCCTCTTGAACTCTCTTGTCTGCACCAAGTTGGCCTTAGCCAGTTGTTTGAACAGAGAGTCCATCTTCTGTTGAGATCGTATTTCGTCCTCAACGTGGATCTCTTGTAGAAGATCTTCCAAGCTAATGTCCAGCTTCTTCCGATGCATTCTAGCATAGAAGTTGCTCCAACCAGCAAAAAGTTTTGAGACTATCCCTCCAACGACAAACTTGTCGACGAGGGGCATCTTCTCGTCATCTAACTTCTGGCACAACTTCAGGAATTCCTTCCCTTGAGGTAGCATCGCTATCTCATCTTCGAAGAGCCACTTGTGGTACTTCTCGATGATAAAGATTTTGGATATGTTCTCATCATCTTCATATAGCTTGTCCAAAGAATCCCAGAACTCTTTGGCCTTCAGCTGCTTGGAATATGACTCTGCCAGAGAGTCTTCCATAGAATTGAGAATCAGCAGTTTACAGATGCTGTTTTCTCTCTTCCATTTGCTCTGCTTGACGAGTGCAGCAGCAATAGCATCGGCAGTTCCTCCTTCTGGAATCGTCGGTTCATCCTCAATCAACACATGGTCTACGTCCACGAGTTGAAGATTAAGGGTGACCTTCCTCTTTCAGATTTGGAAATGTTCTCCGTCGAATTTCTCCAACTTGTTAAAGCTGATATCGATGAGAGAAGCACGAGAGTTCTCCATCTACAAGGATCTTGCTTTGAGATTGTTAGTCCCGGGGCTTGATCAAAGATGGTAGACTCAATATCGAGATCAGAGGTTCAAACAAACGTTTCCCTTCTGATTATTCTCGAGATCCAAGAGAAACACTATAATATGAATCTGATTACAAAAGCAACAATAATCAGAAAATAAATCTCACGTTCTTCCTCGCAATCGCAGTTGCTGACGGACAGAACTGAGTTACAACTCAGATGAAGGAGAAGAAAGAAGAAAGAAGAAGAGGAAAGGTTCTTGCTGGGGTGATTAAGATTACCGTTGCTCAAAGCAAGATTCGCCCCACCACGATCTGCTTCCAGGAACGAGCAAGTTCACGAAGAACTTCTAGAACGCTCGCAAGTCACAATTTGAGACTTGAACGGGCTTCCTGGACTTTACAGACTCCCTTAACTCTCTTCTTGGTGCATCTTTCAAAGGAGGCCAAGGGGCTCTATTTATAGAGTGGAGTTGAGACTTCACCTCTTCTCCTATCCGATGTGGGACTAAAATACCAATACTCAAAAATAGAGTTTGATATTTTAGATCATCCCACAATCAGCATAGAAGTGTGCCAGTCCACGCCTACCCCCCGAACACTCCCATGCATGTACGAGACATCCTGAAGTCCGTGTCCAAGTCCGAGTCCGCACAACAAAAATCAACTTGCATCCTTGTTGAAATTAATCATTTTTCTTTCTAGGAAAATACTCCCACATGGCACACACTTGTGCCTCACCACACCTCATGTGCACACCTCAACACAAGCAATGCATTATATTGAGATACTCACCATTTGGTGTAGCCGATGTGGGACTATCTTTCCTAGTCCAAAGGCAAAAATACCAACAGAATGTTGGTAACAACTGTAGGCAAAAGAACTCAATGGGGTAAGCTGATGGCTACACTCAGTAAAGGTGGTGACGATGAACTCCATTACAGGTCAATCTTAGTATTACAATTTGATTAAGATGGTAGTTCAAATTAATAGTTAACATTATCAAATAATTTTAAATCATACAAATTTAAATCTTAAATCAATAAATGATTTACAAAAATTATTTAAATCTATGTTTGATATTATCAAATAAATTAATTTATATATATATATATATATATATATATATATATATATATATTTTATATATATATATATATATATATATATATATATATATATATATATATATATATATATATATATATATATATATATATATTCATATCTTAATCAAATAATTTATTACTATAATAATATTTTCTAAAATATTCGATGTCGTCAAATAATCATAAAATATTTTTATAAATTCGAAAACTAAATTTAAAAGCACTTTGGTAAAATCTTTAATTATTGTTTCAAAATAATATGATTTTCAAAACCATTCTTGAATCTAATCTTTTGAAATTCAAAACTAAAATTCAAGAATAATATTTCTATTAAAACTAAATATTATTTTCAAACCATTAATTTAAAGTAGTTAATAAAAAATAGTGGCAAAATAACGTTTATACGCTTCAAGGATAATTTATTTCAAAACACGATTAAAATAAAATAAAATATTAAAAATTCGGAAAGAGGTATTACAAGATAGATGAATTAGGAGAAAGGTGAGTAGGCAGCAGCAGGCAAGGGTGTAGGCCATTCTTACACAGGAATGCAGAGCATGGCAGCAGGGTGTAGTCCCTTGTGCACTGGTGAATAGTAGTTAGTAGTGCATCACCTGTGCACAGTAGGGCAGCGAACTACCTGGCCCCTTGCACAACAGTGCACTAGTAGGTTTAAACCCCTGCACAGGGGGCAACAACATATTAAATTGGCAGTAGTGAACATACCATGTACAATAGCAGTAGGTTTTAAAAGAGGTGGGAAGAGCTAGCAGTGCACAGGCCTTGTGCAGCAACTAAAAGGGAGTTTAGATGTTTGTACAACATATATGAGAGCAAAGGAAGAGGGCAACAACAGCTGCAAGGAATTGGAAGAATAGTAGGGCCAACAGCAGCTTGCTGTTAAGTTCAGAGTGTAGAAGGGGCATATTAAAGTATATTAGTAGCATCAATTAAGGACTCCATGCTTGGGGTTTTCCTGTGTGTGTATAGAAAGAAGAAGAAGAGCAGCAGCAGTGAGCGAAGGGAGAGGCAGAGACTAGTAGTAGGTAGCTTGGCAGAGGCTTTAGCCAAGCAGCAGTGCAAGTATGCACAGATCTAGGAAAAATATAGAGTGATTCTGTGCTAGCAGCATTAGTGTGGAAGAGATAGTATAGTATCTGGGCTCCTGTGCATAGGAGTATCAGTAAAGTGGTAGTGCAATTTAGTACAGTCATGAGTATACAGGTGAGGGTTTGTTGTGTACAGTGAGCAGAGGCTTGTGTGTATCCAGAGCAATATAGGTAAGTTAGTATAGATAACGAAATGAGGTAGGTTGTGTATCCATGTAGGATATGTGTGTTGGTGGGTTGTGTGGGTGTTTAGCCAAGGTAAGGGTAGGTCATGGATTGGGTTGGGTAGGTGTATGTGAGGTAAAACTGTAGGTAAAGCTTAGGAAGTGTGTGATAGAGTATTTGGGATTACCTTGTACTAGGGTATTAAATAGTAGAAGTATATGTAATTAGTTATACCTATGAGATAGGTTAAGGTAATAAATAAAGACAAATAAAAGTATAGGTAATGCCTAGGAGATCATGGGTAATAGGTTAAGGGTTGGGTAACCTAGAGATATGGGCTTGGCCATTACCCATGGGTCAAGGCATAGGTAATTGGTTTACCTATGTGGGAGTAGGTATTAGGATTCACCTAGGAATTGGTAATGGGTAAGGTGTGTAACGTTCCAGTCCCAAAATACGTAGGACTAGGATACGTATATATGCCAGCTACGCATCGAGAGGACTCCAGCCCAGCTCGATACGTATAATTTGTCTGGTTGTTCTAGACCAACAATATCACAATCCACTAAATATCGGTAACAATAACGAATATAGTGCAGTAAGGCTGATCAGATCATAATGCACTAACTCTAGAATAAATAAATATAATAGAGTGGATCCCCAATAACACATTTACCATAAACAAGCTAGAAAAAAGTAGAAGCTTGTACAAGACTAGGCTATAATGCAGCAAGAATCAAATATAGGACAAAATATAAATACAAAAGAGAAAAATAAAACTTCAACTAAATATATATGCAGTCTTGGTGTAGCAATCGTCCTCCATTAGTGTACCATACCTTCATCTAATACCTGGAGAGATCACCAAGTCCTCAGGGAACTAGTAAGACACATAATATACATGCCTATTGTACAGTAAATGACATGCAAGAGAAATAGGAATAACAATTAAAGAAAGTATAACACATAAAGAAACCCTAAATCTGGTGACATGTCACGAGAATATAATATTAATCATGGCTATAGGTGCATGTGATAAAAAATCGTAGCCCGGTAAGGCACTAAAAGTCCTATAATAGGTGCTCTATCGTAGACCGGGGAGGCACTAACAATAGTGGTATAGTCACGGTTAATAAAATATTCTCTCCTAAGGTACTAAGAAATCAAGTCTATCTAGTTATGTCAAAGTCAAGTACGGGTCAAACAAGTCAAGGAAACATGGCACAGGCATAGCAGTACTATCACTAGACATGAATAAGATATGAAAGATAGAATAAGTAATATGAAAAGAAAAAGTAACAATCTACGTGCTCGTGAAACTAGAAAGTAACCATAACATGAAACAAGAAAAATATGTAACCAAGCAAGAAAGAATGGAACTATAGAAAAGTATGTAAATACTGTAAAATTTGGCAAGGTGTACTTGCCTGGTGTAGCACGTAGAAGTAACAATAACTATCCAATTAATGAGCTACAAAAGTCCCACTCTCACAACAGTCTCCTGGGACTAAAATAGATATTGTCAATGTGTTCAAAATAGTCAAATAGAATCTAGGATAGCCTACCCATAAGTCCAATTCTAAACACAGAGACAAAACGATAATTTTAGGTCAAAACGGTGTCCGTCGTTGGACCCGCTTTTGCACCAAAAAATGTGTCAGAGCCTATGGTCTCTAAAGTCATCAAACTACATGTCTACGGGTCCGGTTTGAAGAGACGAATCCAACGGTATGTCCAAAGTTGGCTTCCGATGGTCCATGCATAAATTTGCTCGTTGGATCGGATCGTAGGGCCCGCAAAATGGCGATCCGGTCAACTGTCTCAGAATCAAACCAAACTTAGCATACAGGACCAAAAAAATGATACGGTCCTGCTGGCGTAAGTTTCGTCTCGAGTTGAAAAATGTGCACGAAGTAATTGGAGAATTTTGAAAATCGATACGGTAAATTTTGATGGATACGCATCAAATTCGTCGCGCACACGCAACCAATTCGGGTTCTGTTAAAGCCCACACGTCCGCAACATCCATATGCATCTTTCGATGCCTTCGGATTGCAACGAAGTCGTCCAGTTTGTCTGGACGGACCCTGTATCGGGAAAATTTCTAATTTTCGAAAACAGTTTTTAATATTTTTTCTCAATTTTTAAATCAATTTTAATCACTAAATAACCAACTATAATTAAAGCTAAAAACAAGGTTTCAATCTCGGTTAGGTTGTCTAAAACTCTGTTCAATTGGTTTCCCAAAATTCACGATATCCTGATCGCAAATCGACCGCCAACTTGGGATTTCGGGACAGTTTCTAAATCCAGAAAATTGAGTTTTTTTTCGATTTTGGAACTCGATTTGCGACACGTACAATGCAAAATTAAATAAACTATTTGAATCGAATTATAGTCATATAGATTAGGATTGTACCCGAAGAAACGGACCGAAAATTGGTCGAGCGTGCGCCACGTAAACTCGCTGCGAAGTCGGGTCGTTGCAACTTAGCTGTTGGTTCTTCCTCTGTTCCATGCGCTATGCGCGCAGCTTGGCACGGTGGTCTGATGACGCACAGCCATCGGGGTGGGGCCACCCAGGGCTTGGGGACATCTGGCCGGTGGTGTGCGGCGACGGCGGGTCGCGCTGCCCGGTGGCGGGTCGCGCTGCTGGCCGCCAGCGCCGGCGACGCACGGTGGTGCCCACTAGTGACCACCGTCGCTGCAGGTACAGTCGTCGAGGCTACAGAGGTTACATGGTTTGGCTACGACGGTCAATGGTTAGTAAACATATTAGCAAGTCATACTCAACCGTGAGTCTCGACAAGTCTTATGCGATGCCAGTCACAGGGTTATTCGGCATGGTTGGTGATAGAGGGTCCATGCAGTCATGGCTAGGGCGTGGAGGGAGCTATGGAGGTAGAGAGCATGCATGGAAAAAGTAGAGTTTATGGCTCGCGTAGAGAGAAGCTTGGAATAGAGGAGAAGTTATGGGTTTTCTTTGGTATATATTTATGGCTATGGTAGGGATGGTAGGTTTAAATCATGATATGATTAGCTTATAGTTTAAAAGTCAAGAAATTTGGATGGGGAAGCATGGAACGTATTATTCTAGATATTATTTAGTAGAGGTTAATTTCTGTTTAGGATATGTATATACATAAAATCGTATATATATAGAAATCAAATTCATAAGCATATATATATTATAGTTCAAACAATAAATAACTAAATATACATATATACCTAATTTGTATATTCCTATATATAGATATACTCACATATATAGGTATACAAAATAATATATTTATGCACACACTTAGATAGATACAAGGAATACTTTTAAAATATTCTAAAATATAACCGATGCTTGTACCATAAATTCTATTTCTAAAATGTATATTAAATATAAACATTATTTATAAAATAATTAGTGGGCCATTAAAATAAGTTATGAAATATTTATAAAAATATATGTTTACCTGGACGCCTTTGGACGTACTACATGACTATCTGGGTCTGGGTTTGGTTCGGGTCATGTCCAGGCTAGAATGGTACAACCGGGGTTCCCTATAAAGTCAAAAATCATACTAATTAAATAACTAAATCGTTTATAGGGGCTAAGTCGCAACTTCGACTGGTTTTCCTAGTTGGGACACCGCTATGGCTAGGCCTTTCCTAACATGGCTAATATACTAGTCGAAGCACAAAACTGCACTAACTGTGCCAAATTTCCTAGTCAATATGCATCACTAAACTTAACCATGACTAAGGCCATATATATATATATATATAGTATTAGGCTATTATAAATATAATCATATATGTAAAAAATTGTATTTAAACCTATTTGGCTGTATACCATATCACAAAGTAAACTCAAAATAATTCTACTGGATCATGGCCTCTAAATTATGGCTATACCGAGTGAGATTGGCTAGGTTAGGTCCAAATACATTTTCTAATCAAATCGAACTCGAAAAGTCAACCTATGAGTTTCTTATGATATTCATAAATAAATAGCACATTGGAACTCGATTGAGTGGCACACCCTTGCCATTTGCGTTATAGACTCAAAAAGGGTCAAAACCACATAGTGGGTTGAATAGTTTTGATCTATATCGAGTTCTGAACTCGAGTTGGAAGTTAGGTCTAGAATTACGGTAAACGGTCAAATGGTCTAATTTGACCCGAAGTTGCACGAAGTTAAAAGAATGTTAGGGGACAAGTTTGGGTAGGACATGACATATCAATTTGGAGGTGGACTTGCCTACTTTAAAACTCTTAAAGGACGTTTCGAAAGATTGGCATTTCTTGTGCTCCAAAAATTAAAGCTGTGGAATAATATTTCTATAGTCATAATTTATAAGAAAATACAATTTAATAAATGTACCATCATCTAGTTGTATAAAATAAAATAAAAATTAATCCCAAAAAAATCAGGGTCCTTACAAGGTGACATTGCATAGGATAATGGGTAGTTAGGTATTGATACCCCAGTATCTTGTAATAAAAAAACTTAGATATATAGGGTATAGACCTAATAGCTTGGATATAGGCTCATACAACCTGGAAATAGCTAGTTTGACCAAGTTCGAATAATTTGACCTAGAGTTGACCAAGTTTGACTGTTTTGACCTAGAAATGACTTTATGACCTAGATTTGGACTAGTTTAACTTGTATTCATTCCAAGACTTGGTATTGATATAATATTGAGAAATTTTGAGTGGCACCCCACTTTATTTTTGCATATTCAAGGTGCACCCCACAAGTTTACAATAATGTAAGGTACCCCCCACTTTTGACGGTTTTTGTCCCCAACTTACGGTCAACCCCTTTGACCATTTTTTTGACCAAAATACCCTTTCTTCTTTCCCTTATCTCCCTATGGTTTCAATGTCAGTCCCCTCCCCGCCGTCGACGTGCCTCCGCCGCCCCCCTTCGTCGGGCCCTAGCGCCGCCCCCCCTCTCCGACCTCGCCACCCCCCCCGACCTCGCCGCCCCCTCCCCGATCTCGCCGCATGGAGGAAGTTGAGGCTGTGCAGCTCGTGGTCCTCCACGTGCCACACGAACCAGCTGAAGAGCATGGCGACGTACGCGAACACAACCACCCCCACCCCCCGCTCCTCCTCCTCCGACGGCGGCTAGGGTTAGGGTTGGCGTTGTAGTGGTTGTTCTTGCGGTGAGGGGAGAAGTCGGAGCCGGGGACGTCGTTGGCGTACTTGACCCAGATGGGTTTGTCGGAGGCAGCGGCGTTCCAGAAGAGGGTTTCGAGGAGCAGCGGGGGGTGGGGGTGGTTGGGGTGGAGTTGGGCTCTGGTTTGGTGAGGTACACCCCCCCCCCCGAGCTTGAGGAAGTGGAGTTGGCGGTGGAGGCGAGGGAGTCGAGGCGGACGGCGAGGCGGAGCTCGAGGGAGCGGAGGGTGGGGCTGCGAAAGGAGAGGAGGGGGGCGAGGGAGGAGGCAGGAAGGGGCAGTAGACGACGAGGTGCTCGAGGCGGACGGCGGAGCGGTGGCTGCCGTCGACGTGGACCCAGCTGAGGTCGGGACGAGAGACACTGTGAAGAAGACAACAGGTCGGGGGTAATTTTGTCAAAAAATTTGGTCAACCCAGTTGACCGTCCATATTGGACGAAAAATGTCAAAAGTGGGGGGGTATCGTACATTATTGTAAACTTGTGGGGTGCACTGTAAATATGGTAAACAAAAGTGGGGTGCTACTCAAAATTTCTCTATAATATTCCATATTTAAGTTTTGAGGCACCGTATCGGACATTGTTGAATCTTCACACCGGATCTCAGGCGAGTATATTCTCTGATAATTTTCTGTTTATGATATTTTCTATATTTCTTGTTTTTAGTGTAGGCATCCTTGATTTCTTGACACATTGGTTACACTGATTGGTATTTCCTGCATCCTATCATGAGAAGTTATTTTCGTATGGCTTGGTATACCATGTGTAAGCCCTGTTGTTGTTCATGTGCATTATATAGACACCGATTCCTGAGAGGATTAGCTACCTTCTTAGAGTATCCCGTGTCGTAATATAACATGGTTGGATCAAATATATCAGTCGGAAGCGGGGAGTAGTAGTGTAGATATGCGATTATACCCTCCCCGTGCATGATATTGTTTCTCGTGAGTGTTAATCATACACCGCACGTATGATTAATCAGGCCATAAATTCTCGTGCAAGTTCCTAAGTCGATCACATATTGAAACTAGTACTCACTCACAAAGATAGTTATTTTCTTATTATTGTACATGATGATTCCACTTCTTTCATTTATTTACAGTATTTCTACATATGTTACATTCATGTACATGTCATTTTATCTTGTATATTCTCTCTATTTACTGTTATACTGTCTTTATCATTTACTGGAATTGTTATTAGAAATGTACTTCGTTCTAATCCTAACTAGATATATTTTTCACACAATTCAGATGACGGTGGCCCTACTTACTACAGTCCACAGCACGTAGTAGGCGTAGACCAGGAGACCCTGTTCTAGGAGGGCGTAGCTCCAACTTAGGGGGCTTTAGTGGTGACTCAGTTAGACTAGGTTTTGTACTGGATATGTCTCCAGCCTTATGACTATGGCCTATAGTTATTGTTTTAGACTTGTACATGAGATTAGTTGACTCTTATACTTTCTGGACTTATATTATATTTATGATAGACTTCTCTTGGATATTTCATTCATGTCTTTATCTATGTATCGTGCCATCTATCTTCCTCATAGACTTATGATTGAGTATGAATATATCGTTATTGTATTCTCCGATTGGAGTTGAGATACCTTGACATGTTATGATATATACTGCTAGTTAGTATAGTACCTAGACAGCATGCTACCACTGATGTTGTGATATAGGCTGGGTGTCATCTCGTACTTGTGCCCCTATATCATGTGCGGTTCATGACACGTAGCATGTTCATGCTGGAGGAGCAGCAAGAGATCATGCACTACCTCTACATGACCTTATCGGAGGCGATAAGGCTATACCCGACTGTGGCGCTGGAGATACGGGTTTATATTGAGGACGACGTGTTGTCGGACAACACGAAGGTGGCAAAGGATGTGGTGGTGATGCATAGCCCGTACGCGATGGTGAGGATGGAAAGCATATGGGGGGTGGACTGTAGGGAGTTTTGACCGAAGAGGCGCTCGATTCGGATGGGGTGTTCCACTGAATAGTTCGTATGAGTATCCAGTCTTCTATGGCGGGTCGAGGACGTGCCTGGGACAAGGTGCACATCCCAGATGAAAGCGGCGGCAAAAAAAATTTCATTTCCCTCCTATGATTTTCATTTCTCACACAAATTTTACACGTATAGGTCTTTGCTGTTGAGATTCAACCCTTCATGACTTTCTTCTTGTGATTTATAGAGATTGTTATCTTCATTTATTTTTTACTTGTATATAGAGTAGCTTCTATGTGTATATATATTAATCATGGATATAAAAGCTTTCTTTACTTGTACGTAGAGCTAACTAGTGAATATTATATAAGTATCCTTCTTAGTGTCCAATAATTTTTGTAGTTTAACCAACTTGTCTAAGAATATATTATGACAATATCAAATGAATTATTTGCACATGAAACACGTCGTAAAAGATCTAAGCATATAATGTCATGCCAGCTCCTCAATGGTACATGACGAATTATCATTTACGGCACTCAAAACATGCCGTAAAAGATCTTGCACGACGTATATTTTGGTTCCGTAAAAGGTCATGCCATAAATGACCCTATTATTTACGGCACGCATTTGAACGTTGTAAATAACCCTCTACATCTTTTTTACAACGTGTATTAGAACGTTGTAAAAAAGATGGAGAGGGTTATTTACAACGTTCAAATGTGTACCGTAAATAATAGTGGCATTTACGGCATGACCTTTTACGGCACCAAAATGTACGTCGTGAAAGATCTTTTACGACGTGTTTCGCGTGCCGTAAATGATAATTTTCTTGTGGTGATGCTCCCTTCTTCTTGGAAGAATCCTGCTAGGTCCCCATACATTTGTATGCACATAATCAATAATATCTTTTGTCTTCAGCTTGCTTCTGCTGAAGGTCACTTCATGCTACTTGCCATAAACACAATGCTAATGGAAATTCATACTTGGCTTCTTCAAGTTCTTCAAATAGCCCCTACTTGCTTAATAAGGACGTGCCCTTCGCACTCATATGCCCAAGCCGTATATGCCAAAGACACGTGTTATCAGACGAATCAGATATATTTTTTGCTGAAGTTCAGTCATAATGCTTCCTAATAATATATAAAGGTTACCCTATCAATGACCTTTCATCACCAACAAGGTCATCACCACCAAAGAACCACGAACAAGTCGCAAGACTCCATCCTCTTGGAAACGAGATTTTTACCATTCGAGTCAAGCATACCAAGAAAAATTAGATTTTCCTGAGGTCAGGAGCATGTCTGATAGTAGCCAAAATTTGTATGATTCTATTATGCATCTTCACCTTAATTGACCTAATTCTAATAGCTTGATATGCGTTATTATTGCCTATAAACACAAATCTACCATATCTCCTTGTAGGAAGAAAACTACTTCCTCTTTGGATATATATGGTAGGAGCATCTAGAATCAAGAATTCAATAGTCACTCATGTTGTCATGTGCCACAAAAAACAAACCATGTCCTTGTCGGCTTCTGAACCATTGTTCGCTTCATCACCTTCTCTTTCTGTCGTATTCTATTTTTTTTCTGTTCTTATCTTTGGATGAGGACACTTATTTGCATAATGTCATTTCTTATTACAGTTGAAGTACTTCACTTTCTCAATAGGTGTCTTGGACTTGGATCTTGATCTTCGGCTGGAAGATGCTCTATCATTTGTCCCCCCTCTTGCCGTCAAAACTTTTGACAAGGTCTCCACTATTTCTGCTATTAGAGACAACCTTCCTACCTTATTAGACAATAAGGTACTCGTAGCCTCATCTACAAAAATTGAGTCGTTCCTGTATAATAATGGTTGAATAAGATTCTTATAAGAATCGGGCAAAAAATAATAGAATTAGCACCAAAAATTATACGAACTTTTTGTATTGATCAAACGAGAAGAGTATAAAAACTCATAAACAAAAGATCTAAGTGCAAGTTGATTCTGGAAAAGTGGGACAATAGAGATCGAACACTACAACTGATTCCTTTACTCAGTTAATGATCTGACAAGGCAAAAAGGGATTGTAAGTCTTTGTTCGACAACAAGAAGAACAACAATTCGACTCTATCAGTTTTATATCAAAACTCTCCATGTGTCTCTGGGGCTTAAAATGAAGGAAGGCTCTATCTATTTATAGATGGTGGAATGATCCATCCATGTGCACATATGCGATGCACGCATGGATTTTGGCATGCAGGAACACCGCACGCATGGTTCTATAAATTGAATTCGGTTGCAACTATGTGCATTTGGCACAACCAACGCAACGTAGCCGTGGTTAGGATAGGGTGATTACTGAGATCTTAGGCGGTTGACACCTATCATAGGCATGACTGAGTCGTATGACACGTGCCACATGATGATGACTCAAAGATCTCATTTTCTTAGAACAGAAAGATCTCAATGCGGTATCGAATCTGCATATGAGATGGAATCGGCACATGGCTCTTAGGGCACATAGTAAGTCTGGGTGCATAGCTTCAGGGGCGCATGCAAAAATTTATCCTTGTCAGCTACGTGGCATGGCACAACTGTAACCTGACAAGAGTAATATTTTTGCTGACTTAAGTTGTCAACTCATACCTCAAAGCATCTTTGTCTTCTTCTGGAGGGCCTTCATTGTTTACCTCGAGTGATGCGCGCATGGTGGCCTAGGCGCATCGAGTCCTAAATGATGACATTTGGGTTGATGTACAGCCGTCGACTGTATGTACTTCGAGGCCCACGCTTCACCATGTTTCAAAGTGACAGCTTCTTTAATTGTAAGTCCCTTGAATTTTTCTAGGTTTACTTTAAAATTTTATTCAAAATATTTATTAACAGATATTTTCTACTATTATTTTTATCATAATATATACTTTTTTGTAGCTTTGATTTTTAGATCACAAGAAATGTCAATCTCTAGTAACATCCTTCATATGTTTTAACCTAGACAAGTTTATCTTTATTTTGATATATAATGTCCCTCTCCAATATGTTCTCTTATATTTGGGTCAATTTAGGCCAACTTACTATCTACCGTAAAATTTGACTTACTTTCCAATTTAATTTTGGGACTCGACATCGATCCAACCCATTCGATCCAATATATGGTTTTAACCTATTTCGAGCCTACTACACACATGCTAATGGTACCTCACTCAATTGAGTTCCCATGTGCTATTTAGTTTCAAATGGAACATAGGACCCATTTGTTGCATTTTCGCAGTTGAATTTGATTCGAGAAATTGTTTGGACCCAACCCTATCTCAACCAACTTAGTGGAGCCTATCCTAGGTTGCCAAAACCAATTAGACATATAGTTGATTGATTTTTATCAATTAAATTGCATCCCACATGCATAGATTCAATGCACTTGACTAAATATTTCCTATTTCCAAATTTAGAAACCAAGAAATACCCATTACCATATATATTATTTTGTTGACCAAATCTCAAGCAAATCAATCCAAACCAAACCCAAACAAACCCTAACATATAGGAGTCCCAAACTTTATTTATTATCCAACCTAAACTAGCCGACCCCTCTCCCAATCCTGAAAAATTAGACCACAACAGCAGCCCCAGGCCGGCGCACCCCCAAACCAAGGCCGACCACAATTGCACCACTTTTTCTCGGTTTACGTGCACTCCACCTTGATTCCCACGACCCCAAGGACTTAGTCTTCCATCCTAGAAACTCTAAGGATCATCTTGTGGCCTTTCGAGAGGTGTACAACCCATCTAAGTGGGTGAAACTTTGTCGAAATTGTTCTGAATTCAACAGCAGGTTAGTTGCCTTATTCAATGGGTTTCATCTACTTTTTCTCATCCATTAGACTTAAAACCAAAACTAATCAATATACCTATGTGTCAAATTTGATGTCCAATTGCTGACATACCGTTCCACTCGGTTTGGCAGTGGCGTCCGTTGTACTAAAATTGGTCCAAGTTGGACCAATTTTGAAGTACGAGGGTTTTTGACGACCTGAGAACCCTTTAGACATCAAAAAACTCATTGGTAATGATCCTAACACCCTCATTTATCATCTAATAATGTCTTTTATCATATTTATAAGTTATTTATGTGTTTCTGCTATCATTTCCATGATGCTAGTTTTTCGGACACCAAAAAGATACCAAAACTTGGCTATTTTGATCTCTAAACTTTGTGTAATTTTTTCTATAATTTTTGTCAAGTCATTTGTGATGATAAATTATATTTTTCTCTGATTAATTTTGATTTTTCTAGAATATTAAATTTTCGTATTTTTTGTGTCGTTCGCTTTCCAATTGGTTCAACATGTGGCATAATTGTGTACTAGTTGAATTTGATAATTTGACGTTAGTTTTTCTTAAAATATATTTACATAAAATATCTCCAGAAATTATTTATATATTCTTCCAAAAAAATATAATGATATATTTTGTGATATAAAAATATTAATTTATATGCTAATTTAGTGCTATGTATGGTAGCTTTGATTATATATAATCTTGAGATCTAGTTGACTAGTTTGAGTGTATATATTGTAGGTATAAATATATTATTTCATTGAGTTAGTATTTATTTTAGTTTATTTATATTTCTAGGGGTTCATGAACATTTGAGTGTGGGAGTTGGAGCCGGACTGATATTCTATACTTATGCCGATATCCCAGGCAAGATACCTTGTCGTTTCTTGTACTGTTAAATACTTGGATTTTTGTTTTGCATATAAGTAGATGTGTTAGTATAGTGCGTCCAAGTATGAATTGGGTACTATCGATGGTGTCATCGATATGATAGTGTGTGTGACTTAGAGGTTAGAAGGCTCTTCCATTAGCAATGAAGTTATTTTCTGTAACTTCTATGACTAAACAAATATTATAAAACGGCACCGTGAGTGAGATTACATTGCGTTGACACAATTTTTTAGATTCGGCTAGCTACGATACAAGTGGTTCGTGTGTCAGTCCATACATTGGTTAGATCGAGTCTATGTTATAGGCTATTAGTGACTTGCAAATATGGATTCCCCGAGTCGCAAATGTGATTTATGCAAGACATGGAAGGGGCAGACTATTAGTAGGTGTATGGGATAGACAATTACGCATCAGCCTCAGTGTGCCATGTTATAGGCTGTATGTCACGCCTCATTCCCAAAATACATAGGACTAGTAATGTAAGCATGCCAGATAATACGGTCTAGAGTAAGTTTACAATTTAATGGACTTACTACGGATGTACTACGCTGTAGAATATACTAAACATGTGCTAACTAAACTATCTCAATCCACAGTAATGTATAAATATCAAGAAATGAGCAAGTGTAATAGAGTCGGCCGCAAATATCACACTAGTTTGATCGAGCTAGAGAAAAAGAATAAGCTCGCAAAACTAGGCTATAACAGCATAGAAATCATGGCAAAAATATAAAATACAAGAGAACATAAAAGGCACGAAAGAGAGAATACAATAACAATACCATTAATACCTGAATCCAGCAGTAACACACCACAACAACTATACTCCTGAAGTCCATCTAATACCTGGAGAGATCACCAGGTCCTCAGAGGGACGTAACAAGATACAACAACTAGCCACAATATGAACAGTAAAAGTAATATACATGAACATGAATATAACTGATAAGGAAAACTATTCATCTAAGTGTAATGCACTTGAAGACTACTTTGGAATCGCACAGGTAGGTAAGGAATGATATTAACGTCAACTAATATCGCAAATATACTAGCATACTTCCGCCCAATCTGGAGACTAGTCCGTAGACGATAATGGAATATCCACTAGTATAGCCTATACCAGGATAACTATGAGGCTGATGAGGATAGGGTAATCCCATATGCCTACTAATAGTTTTTTCCCGCCCAAGAGTAGTACAAGATCATGTACATGACTCTCATGACTCGTATCTCACATGCAAGTCCTCTAGCTAACACAACTAGTCATATATGATCTGTCACACGAATCCCTTGTACCAGCCAAGTACGGGATGTCTGCAAATGCTAATGTAACTCTCACTCCAAGTGTCGTTTCATGAGTCATGTCCAAGTCATAGAAGTCATTGAAGAATAGCTTCAACACGAGAAAGTCTACTAGCACGCTAGGTCACACACACACACCTACTATCAGTCATCGATGGTATCATCAACTACACCCAAGTCACACTTGGACGCTTTCCTAACACATCTACTCCTAACACACAACAACACATCCATGTATAGCATGAAATAAAATAAGATCACAGTGGCATGGTATCTTGCCTTGAATCGTCGCGAAAGAATAAAGTACCGATCCAGCTTCAACCTCCGTAGTCACGGTCTCACGAACTCCTATAAATAATAATAATAATAATAACGAACAATAATAACCACACTAACATGACTACTATCACTGATATATATATATATATATATATATATATATATATATATATATATATATATATATATATATATATATATATATAGTACCCATGTTTAACTAACTATATACAAGTCATAACTAGTCATAATACATACTAGTCAAAATACTTATCACAGGACTAATAAAATTTTACAAAATATAATATAAGATAGTTAGTATTAATTCTTAAATAAAGTTCTATAATTATGAAAATATATATTATATACTTATTATCGCATAAAAACTCATTTAGAAATCAATTCACGATCAAACTAATATCCCTATTGATAAATCAACGATATTAGAAATTGTTTAACCATAAATAAACTAACTTAAATATTC
This sequence comes from Iris pallida, assembly GCA_029216955.1. Lineage (NCBI taxonomy): Eukaryota > Viridiplantae > Streptophyta > Magnoliopsida > Asparagales > Iridaceae > Iris > Iris pallida. The sequence continues at coordinate 706,177 of JANAVB010030814.1, read as the reverse complement.
TGAAATAAATGGTAAATAATTATTAAATTATCAAATATTTATGATCATGAGTCGAGGGTCAATAGTATGGAGCATTGGATGCATACAAAATTATTTGGGACTCACAAGATGGTAATGTTTATAGTTCGTTTTACGACAAAATTTTGTCCTTCAAAGATTGAATGATTCAAGCATTAAAACAATAAAATTATAAAAAACTCATTGAATGAGAATTATAGGTAATCAAAATATGGTCATTTTAATATATGATATCAATGGTAAAAGGGATCTTATATGGTTCAAAACTGTCCTGCAATGAACATTGTCAATTTTGGACACACTTTGATAAAACGTGTGCCCCGACCAATATAGAAATAATTTTGACATAAAAGTTTCCTTAAAGGTAGTAAACACATAGGGGAACCCAGTATATTTGGTCCCATGAAATTTTTATGTCTAGAAGTAGAGAAAAAGCATTCGCAAGATGGCATACCTACTGTGATTTTTGGCCAGCAAGGTAGGGTCAACTTGTGGGGCTGTGCACGGCTTGTAGGGGCTGTTCCTGTTGTTGGCCGGCCTTGGGAAGGTGGTGGGGTTCTTGGCAACGTCGGGGATGAGGTGGCAGCCCTTGGATGGTTGGAAATTGATCGAAACAGCAATGAGAAGAAGAGATGGCAGCAGCAGCAGTTCGGCAATGAAGGGGCTGGGTTTTAGGATTTGTAGAGAGAGTTTTTATAGGTTTGTATGTTATATATATAGGGTTGCTAGGGAGGTCGGTTTTGGAGTCCATATACAAGTGGGATTGGCACAAGAATAAACAAGTTTCCAAATATAGGAAATTGAATTTGTTGGGTTTCCCTATTTGGTTTTGACCCAAATAAATACTCCATAAATCTGAATTAAATATTTAGAAGGGCCTCTCTACATGGGGATGACCCTAACAAGTCCTCTATAAGTTGTTGGACAAGTTTAGGCTCAATAAAAATTACCCAAATTGAAAATAGGCTCTAAAAGTCACATAAGGGTTCTTATGTGCCATTTTAATTTAAATAGCACATGGGGCCTCGATTGAGTGGGACAACCTAGGCATGTGTGTAGTAGCCTAAAAAATAATCAAAATCATATATTGGGTTATTTAGGTTGGATCGATGTCGAGTCCCGAATTCAAGTTGGAAGTTACGACAAGTCTCATTGTAGATAACTTTTGGCCTAAATTGACCCCGAAATTGTGCGAAGCAAATAGAATACAAGAATACATATTTGAGTGGGACATGATATATCAAATCGAAGATAAAATTGTCTAGGTCAAAACTCATGAAGGAAGTTTCTAGAGTTTTACATTTCTTGTGCTCCAAAAATTAAAGCTACGAAAGAGTACATTTTATGATTAAAAATTATAGTAGAAAAAATATTTTAATAACTATATTAAACAAAATAATAAAATTAAATTTCAAAAAAAATAAATCTAAAATCCAGGAGCTTACAACCTATCCACCTTAAATAATTTCGTCCTCAAAATTACACTAACTCATGGTATAAGAAAACTAACCATGTAAGGATTCTTAACGATGCCAATACTAATGGGTTCTAAATTATCATAATCTAGGTTTACATATTCTAAGATATCTCCTATCATTAAAATAATATGACACCCTTATTTCAAATATGTGAAATATATGCTATATCGTATCAAGATAGTAATACATCCTATGGATAGGTTTAGACTAAAGGATTCTACGTTGCAACCTTGGTTCATAGGCTAACATAACACAATAGCTCAACCCTTAAAAAAAAGATAATGGGTAAACCATGCACCATGACAGTCCATGTCCCTAGACTGCTAACAGAAGCAACAACCATCATAAATCAGACTTATGATCGGATAATCATTCCTAATATATGGTAATCTCTCTAATACTCTCATCTATGGAAGTCTACCCCCCTTAGTTCTTTACCTAGTCCTTTTAAGCATGGATTCCTAACTTCTCCCTATAAGAATCTTCCAAATTCTTAGGTAAGGCGAAGTGGCTACTCTAGGCTTGGCTACGAACTACCATAGATAGAAGAAAATAATATGGCCTTAGAATCAATAATGGGTGCAACTAAAATAATACCTACTACAGCCACACCCCAAGGCTCCCTCCTACTAGTACCATAACATAAGCCTGGCTAATTCTCTGTCCTCTATCATGCTGTCTAGCCCTCCCGTACTGGACCTCATATAGTGGTAAAGGCGGTCCTCTTTGTGGTCCTACTGGTGCTGCAGTCACCTCAGCAGGCGGTCTCGAACCTGGTGGTGCTGGTAGTGCTGGTAGTGTTGGCCTTGAAGGTGGATAATGTGGTCAGTCGCTCGGCTGCGTACACTCCATGGCACGGTGCTGGTCAAATCTATACCGTAAGCATTGTCCTAGTCTTCTCTGGCAATCTCGCTGAATGTGTCCCTTCTTGCCATAATGATGACAAGTTGGGAGCTCCTTTGCAAGATACGGGATAACTCGTTGCTGAAGATGCTCTTCTGGCCATATGTTACGACCCGCACCCGCTTTTTGGATGCGAGTTAGTAGCCACATTCAGCCTACGCTGCGGTATTGGCGGTAGTACGCTGTCTAGCCACAATGCTCAAAATCACATAAAGTATAACTTTTTTGCTCATTCACATTGCTACATTAATTACAACATTTATAAGATGTACATTTGAAGAATTTTCAAGTCTTACAAAATAAAATGGAATAACTAATCTATCTAACTAGTCTTCTAGGTTGGCCTTACAACATACCCGTATCTTCCCCAACGGTCCAAAGCATAATGGAGCAGGCGATTATCTAAAAAATGTTAGTTTCTAGTCAGGAATGGAACGAGTACATTCTAACAGCAGTTCCAATAATTTGACAAAACCTATAAAACAGTAAATAATACTGAAATACCTGATGAGCAGACAAATAGAGAATCATGGTATGAAATATGTGAGTAAAAGCAGAAGAGCATGGTAACAACGACAAGAAAGTAATAGTAATACACGATTGAAACAAATAATAATATATAGCAAGACTGCATCTAACTAGTGAGTTGAAATACCATTTTTGACATGTAAACGGCTAAGGGTAAATCCGACACCCCGCACGTGAAGTGTGCGACTGCTATCAGACACGAATAGACAAATGGGATATTTTTGGTTATATTTACATGTCTACTAATATATTTTCCTGTCCGACTAGTACTCATAGATTCAAACTGGTCACGAACACGGTAATACATTGGTCACGAACAACATGTAAAGAATCCATAACTACTACCCCGTGTAACCATCGTGTCGAAAATCAATAGAAAATCAATGTAAGACAATACTACATACACGAATCATAGAAGTTATCAAATATGAAAACTATTAGAAAATGTACTTATCTGGGGTCCTTTGTTGGTAAAACTGATAATACCATCGCGTTTGGTAAAGTCCAGTTGGCTAGGGGTAGCACGTAAAACCAACAACATCCAACCCCTCCGTGAGCTACAAGAGTCAAACTCCCGCAATTGTCTTCGGATACTGAAATAAATATCATGAACATTTTTGGTATAAAAGATATATCTAAAAATGCCTACCCAAAAGTCCAATGGGTCAAAACGATGTCTACCGTTGGACCCACTTTGCACCGAAAAGTGTGCTAGTACCTACAGTCTCTAAAGTCATTAAACTATATGTCTACGGGTCCGGTTTGACGATACGAACCCAACCGTATGTACAAGATTGGATTTTGGTGGGCCGTGCACAAATTTGCCCGTTGGATCGGGTCGCGGGCCCGCCAAATTAGCTTTCTGGTCAACCTTCTTAGAATCGGTCCAAACTTGGCTCATAGGACCAGAAAATCAACACGGTCCTGTTGGCTCAAGTTTTGTCTCGAGATGACAAACTTGCACAAAGTTATTGGCTAGTTTGTAAAAAGGTCGATATGGGATATCTCGACCGATATGCCTCGATTTCGACGCGCACACACAATGGACTCTTACTAAGGTTTTTACCTCTGGGGTTAATTTGACTAGTACTCTTACTAGATCAAACAAAGGAAAACGCCTTTTGGCTACTTCCTCTAAAGATGGATTATTACCGACTCCCAGTCGGAATAATATTCATCTTCCTTCTCTCAAAATTTCCCGATCCGAGAAAGGCAAATTGCAAGTATCCAAGACTGATACCAAAGTTGTACCTCCTATGGACCTTCGTAACAAGCTTAACCAGAATCATCTCGGTTCTACTTCCGACATAAAGAAGCCTTATCAAACTGGGACAAGTATAATGGACCCTGATGCACAATATGCTAAGAACTATATCGCTCAGATCAATAGTTCTTTATACATTCAAGAACCAAAAAGACAGAAGAATAAAAGACAAGTTTCTACACAGAGACTATCTTCAAACACTTCCTAGTCCGTTTCCACAGATCTCCGAGAACATCTGCAAAATAAGCTGAGAATCAACACTCCATCTATCTCTGACATTGCTCATATTCGTCATGAAGAGCATTGTTGTAACTTCCAACCTCGGGTCGTGATCCAGTATTGTTGTTCACCGAAAAGACGATCTGTCTTCAAACGGATTCAACATGAACCAATACCAGACGAAGACGAACCTCTTTATGCTTCCATCAACATGACCTCCAGAAATACTGGGGGTAGAATACGATCTGATTCTGAAGACGGTGTTTACCTCGGCACCAGATCCAGAACCGGAGCTTCAACCAGTGTCTCTTCTTCTTCTCATCCAGGTGATAATCCGGAGACCACGGAGGACTTCCTAGGAGAGTCTAACTTCCCAGTAATAACTCCCGTGAATAGCCCCGGGAAAGATGCTGACTCTCATAGCGACGATTCGGAACAGACTGTTTCATCGTCGATACCTCGAATGATTACCACTTATATGGTAGATGGCAATCACGAACCTTCGACTAGCACTAAGGCTCATGAACAAAGGATTTCTTCCTTGGAACAACAGTTACGAGCCATGGCGGATACATTGACTGCTATGTATACTCTTATACAAGCTCAGCAACAAACTCAGCAAGTTCAACAAACAGTACCACCAGTGGTATTAAATACTCCTGTTGCCCCAAACCTGGAACCTTCTACTATTCCGGAGGTACAGTCTAATGTTCATGTACAGCCCACTCCAAGTCATTCCGGAGCTGGGGGTGGTACATATACTGCAGTCCCTCCTCCCAATTATGACCAACAAGCAACGACACCGCAATCTTCCGGAGCGGTCACTGAAGAGTTGAAGAATCTTCGGTCTCAATTAGAAGCGTTCAAGCAAAAAGACGGATTACAAAGATTAGGTATCAAGCAGCCTTACCCCATACAATGGAAGGATGTATCGTACCCCCCAAAATACAAGCCTTCGACCATCTCTTTCTTTGATGGGACCACCTTCCCAAGTCAGTTCAACAATCACTTTGAGGTAATAACTGATCAGCTGCAACCGAACGATGCCCTCCTCACTCGGGTATTTGTTGGTTGTCTTAAAGGAACCGCTTATGAATGGTATCGAAGTCTCCCTGATGGGTGCATTACTTCGTTTGCCGGGTTCAAACAGATGTTCTTAGAACGATTCTATGAAGGCATTAACGACATGACCATGTCAGCCCTTATACGAATCAAACAGAAAAATAATGAAAGCACTGAGAGCTTCATTGAAAGATTCAGAAGAGAAGCTCTAAAAATGCCTCTCGGAACTCCCGATGCCGTCACTATCGACACTTGCAAGTCGAACCTCTTACCAATCATCAGCATGTGGACAGGATCCACTCAGTTCCAAGATTGGCCTTCCTTCATCGTCAGTGCCAAAGCTGCTGAAGTCAGTGCTGAGACTTTCAAAGGTCTGGGGGTACACATGACTTCCAATGAATCAAGTCAAAGTACTAGCAATAGTACGCGACCCAACAATCGCAAAGGAAAAGAGACTCTCGAAGTCAATCTCCAGAGCAAAAATTAAGAGGTAATGTCTGCCCAAGCTACCCCAGCTCCAACAAATCAACAGCAGAGACCTCCTCGGCCGAAGGAAGAATACTCTTTCGACGACGACGATGTTCAAGGCATCTTCGAATGTTTACTTAAAGGTAACAAGATACAACTGCCAGATATCAAAAAGCCTGATGAAGCCAACAAGACGGATCATCTAAAATACTGTCCATATCACAGAATGCTGGGTCATACAATCCGGTCTTGCTTCGTGTTAAAAGGAAAGATACAAGAAATGATCAATTCAGGAGCTGTGACACTAACACCTAAAGACAAGACAGTCACAGCAAATATGATTTCGATGCAGTTCGGTGACTTCCCTCCGTTATTGGTGGAAAATGGGATTGTCCCTATCCCCAAAGCAACCCTTGAAGTTGTGAATATGCCACCAGCCCAGAATGAAGGACTTGTTCCCGTCACCACTAAAAAAGGAGAGATTATATGGATCCACCCCGATTTAGTGACGGAGTTCGAGACGTCTTCCTCTTCTCCTCGAAAAGCTCCTCTGTCTAAAAAAAAACCTGGAAAGACTAAGTCATGCCATATGACTTCTAACATCACACCCAATCTTTCTCTAACCTCTACTTTCATCCTAGCAGGAAAGTCACCCCCTACAGAGGCAGAAACTGTACCTCGATCCGAAGACAGATACAAACCTGCGTTTCATCTATATAGTTCATAATCTCGTAAATTAATGGCAAAGATGGGTTATGATCTAGCCACTGCACCTGGTTTAAACTCCGGCAAAGGACTCCGAGCACCTCTAGCCCTCACTTTGAGACATAATCAATCTCGTGTTGGCCTCGGTTTCTGGACTGAAGCTCTCATCAAGTACCGAAAAACCAAGAACAAGATCAAGGATTGCAACATGGCTTCGATAGACCCTGAACCTGAGCCTGAAGTCGATGCTCTCTCCGGAACCCGGTCAGGAAAAACATATCTGAAAGATTATGCTGAAGCTCCTGAGCAAACTCCTGATGTCCCTCCGGTTGCAGCTCCAGCACCCATCTCTAACGAAGGACCTTCAAATGCTCCTGCTGAAACGATTCCCTCTAAACCAACAACAGCTGACAAAGGGAAGCAACCTGCCCGCTTTGACAAACCAATCAAGAAATCTCTTTCTTCCGGATTGCAGAAGCCATATAATTTTGACATTCTGGCTCAACTTGCTAACACTCCAGCCAGGTTGTCCATCTTCGAACTTTTACGTTTATCCAAGGAAACTCGGGAAACGTTAAGTGAAGCTCTACTGCAAGCAGACTCTTGCCTGACTCATCTGAAGAAGCCGGAAGCAGAGCCGGTGACTTGCCTACATTGCAACTGTGTCTTGAAAATTATTCCGAACATCACTTTTACCCAAGACGATATGCTTCTAGAGGACAATCGTCATGATCGGCCTCTCTACTTCACTGGGTATATTGACACGATGAAGGTCGACCGTATTCTAATTGATCCAGGATCAGCTCTAAGTATTATACCTAAGAGTCTCTTGGATGCCTTACGGATTCCAGTTCATCGTCTAGTCAAGACAGTCACTACCATTTTAGGGTTCAACCAAGGCAAGAGCGAACCTCTGGGGAAAATTCGCCTAAAAATACAAATAGGTAATTTTTAGGCGAGTGTCACATTCTACGTGATCGAGTTAGTTGGATCTTATAACTTGCTCTTGGGAAGACCTTTTCTCCATGAACACAATATCGTCCCCTCCACTCTTCACTAGTGCTTCAAATACATTGATGAAAAGGGAGAAGTTCAAAAAGAAGTCGCGGACATTAATCCTTTCAGAGGAGTCGAAGCTTACTACAGTGACTCTCGTATGTACAAAGATGAGTATTCAAAAGTCTTACAAGCTATGGATGATGATGAGACATCAAAAGTTGACACCTTTGTTATTCCTATAAAAGGGCGTATCACTCATCCACGATCTACTAAATCATCTGAAGAAAGCCCACTGATAATTCCTGTCAGTGGATGTACCACTTCATTGCCTTCCCAAGCTCCACAAAGTTTGCTGATAATCCCTGTCAGTGGACGCACCACTCTCTCACCATCTTCTCAGGCTAGACCAGATACTTTAGTCATTCCAGTCAGTGGACGCACTACTTATCCACGATCCTCTTCAAGGGAGCTCACCTCCTCTGAGCCTTTTGTTATCGATCTTAATCAAAACAAAACTTCTGCTCGCTCTTCTTTCCCCCTTTAGTCATTAATTTGACTAAATCTACTAAGGCTCAGCCTTCTTCTGTAAATACAGCATCTGATATTAATAAAGCATCTCCTTTACAGTATATTGATGTTTGTAATCATGTACAAAGTTATTTACATTTGCTAGATAACTTAGAGCCACTAACTATAGGAGTTGTTCAAACTCTTCATACAGAAGTATCATTAGAGTCTGTACAAAATTTATACTTCCTTGTTCCTGTTAGAAAGTCAGGAGAAGCTCCAATATTCTTCTACAAGGGGCCCCAGAATCCTCCTAATCTGGAAGACGACGACAAAAACGATGATACCGGAAGGTTACAACTACGTCGCTACAGTCAGCAGTCCAAAAACATTATCAAGAACATGGGCTATAACTTTAGAAATGGCCTCAGTAGTGGAAAAGGAAGAAGAATGCCTATTCGAATTCCTCCCTTAAAATATAGAAGAACAAAATACGGATTGGGTTACATTACTCCTACCCCCTTCATCAACACAGTCCATGAGGATCCAGAATCCGACGGAGACAAACAATCTGATTCTTCTGATTCCTTCTCTTGGGATTCCGACACAAGTATTGGCGATTTTCATCGTTCTACTCTATCCGCCAATATGGTCTCCGCTGACGGTCCGCAAGAAAATGATGAAGATGAAGATGATTTTGAAATATCACCCGAATCGGAACAATGGGCTCAAAGATTAGACAACCAATGGGAATTCAGGTTCGAGCAAAGAGAACCTCCCACTGAAGATAAATTGATCCAAATTGATGTTGGTGAGGAGGGATTCCCCAAGCCAATATTCATCAGCGAAAGTCTTTCAGAAACAGATAAGCAAGACATGATCAAGCTTATTCATGATTACATCGATGTCTTCGCCTGGAGCTATGAAGATATGCCAGGGCTAGATCCGAAGATCGTAACACACAAACTTAATATCATGCCGAATGCTAAACCGGTCAAACAACAACAGCGACGATTTCGTCCAGACATTATGGATGCAATTGAAGTTGAAGTCAACAAGCTTATGGCTTTCGGATTTATCCAAGAGGAACAACATCCTGAGTGGGTGGCTAACATTGTTCCTGTTCTAAAAAAGACTGGCAAGATCCGAGTCTGTATAGACTTTTGCGATCTCAATGCGGCTTGTCCTAAGGACGAGTTCCCTCTTCTAATCACCGACGTCATGATCGATAACACGTGTGGTTTTGAATGAATGTCATTTATGGATGGGTATTCGGGGTACAACCAAATCAAAATATTTCCAGATGACGAGAGACATACTTCCTTCAGAACGCCGATTGGTACATACTGTTACACAGTAATGCCGTTTGGTCTCAAAAATGCAGGAGCAACATATCAGCGAGCAATGAGCACTTTATTCCGCGAACATCTTCGGAAAATAGTCGAATGCTATGTTGATGATATTGCAGTCAAGAATCGACAAAAAGAGGATCACATCCAAGATTTGAAGACTATCTTTGATTTAATGCGTCAACATCAACTCAAGATGAACCCTACTAAGTCCTTCCTGGGCGTCTCTAGTGGTAAATTTCTCGGCTTCGTTATTACCGCTAAAGGTATACACGTGGATCCCGAGAAGATCAAAGCCATCCAAGAGATGCGTCCTCCATGCACCTTAAAAGAGCTACGAGGATTTCAAGGAAGAATTGCTTATATCAGGAGATTCATCTCTAACTTATCAGGACGCTGCAGACCGTTCAACAAACTTCTGAAGAAAGGTGTGTCCTTCGTCTGGAACGAAGAATGTCAAAAAGATTTGATGACATCAAACAGTACCTCATGAACCCTCCGGTTTTGGTACCTCCCGTCTCGGGAATACTATTCCTTCTATATGTTCGAGCCATGGATCATTCTCTCGGTGCATTGCTCGCCGAGAAAAACAAAGATGGCTATGAACAGGCTATTTATTACCTCAGTCGCACAATAACAGGTGCTGAACCGCGTTATTCTCCAATTGAGGAAGAATGCCTAGCATTAATGTTTGTCGTTCAGAAGATGCGACATTATATCATCGGTCAAACGATTCATGTTATTTCCAGAGTGAATCCCATCAGGATTATGATGAAGAAACCCGGTATTCTCAACTCCAGACTGGCTAATTGGGGAATCTTGTTAGCTCAATATGACATGCATTATATTCCTCAAAAGTCAGTTAAGGGACAGGCTCTTGCTGATTTCCTGGCAGCTCATGCAGTTCCAGAGGATTCTAAATTATACGATGAGATTCCAGATGAAGTTATGGATTCAAATCAGGTTTTTAAAGAAACTCCTACCTGGCGTCTATTCTTTGATGGAGCGTCTAGAATAGGTCCCAATGGCAATATTGTCGCCGGAGTCAGGATTGTTCTCGTATCCCCGGAAGTGCTGACTATTCAAAGGGCTTATTCTCTGGATCAATCATGTTCAAACAATGTAGCCGAATACAATGCGTTGCTCATCGGTCTTCAACTTGCTAAACATCTGGATATTCAGTATTTAGAAGTTTATGGAGACTCCAAACTTATCGTCAATCAAATCAGAGGTACATACGAAGTCCGTCATCAGGATTTGATACCTTATTATCGAGCAGCACTCTCTATGGCCTCTTTCTTTGAAGGTTTCTTTATTGAACACGTTCGGCGAGTCTGTAATACAGAAGCCGATGCTTTGGCTAATCTTGCCGCTGTGCTAGCCATACCGGTCAGACGTCAACAATTGATAGTGGTTTATAACCGGGAGCTATTCTACGTCGAGAATAATTTGGCTTTGGGTTTTCTCCATGACCCAAACGAAAATTCTCTCAACCCTGATGAATTTAACCTTAACACTGGATTAGGGTTTGACAGAGCATCCTCGTCTTCTTCCGATTCTACTATGGAATACGTCTTTTCCAACAAAACAGAAGCCATGACCGAAGACTGGAGACGTCCATTTCTAGACTTTGTATTGTATGACATACTTCCCGATAATCCGAGCGAAGCAGCGTCTATCCGACGTCAATTTCTCAGATTCTATTATAATCATACGACAAAGACACTATATCGTCGGGCCTATGACGGTCTTCTCCTCCGATACATCGCTGGTGAGGAAGCACAAAGGATTATCCGTGAAGCACATGATGGTGTCTGCGGAGCCCATCAACCAGGTCCTAAACTTCAAGATCGCATCCAACGTATGGGTTATTATTGGCCCACGATGGTGGCTGACACCATTTAATATGCCCGAAAATATAAAGCCTGTCAAATCCATGCAGACTTTATCCATCAACCGTCAGAGTTTTTATACCCGACAGCGGCATCATGGCCCTTCGAGGCCTGGGGCATGGACATCATTGGTCCCATCAACCCACCGTCATCAAAAGGACACCGGTTTATTCTAGCAATAACCGACTACTTTTCCAAATGGGCTGAAGCAATCTCGCTATCCGAAGTCAAAACTTCTAACGTCATCAACTTCGTCAAGCATCATGTCATCTATCGATTTGGTGTTCCTCGACGTATTATCCATGATAATGGACCACAGTTCGTCAGTCAGAAATTTACTCGATTCTGCGATGACCATCGAATCAATAATCTAGCTTCTACAGCATATAATCCAGCAACTAATGGATTGGCAGAAGCTTTCAATAAAACCATCATCAAACTCCTGAAAAAGTTCGTCTCTTCTAACAAACGCAACTGGAGCGAGAAGCTTGGTGAATGTTTATGGGACTACCGTACCACAGTTCGCAATGCGACCGGGTGTACGCCTTTCTCTTTGGTATACGGGTGTGAAGCTGTCCTTCCCCTCGAGATCCAGATTCCTTCTCTGAGAATCGCAATCTCCAATGAACTTACAACGGAGAACAATGATCATCTTCGACTTCAAGAGCTAGAAGCTCTAGACGAAAAGCGATTGAACGCTCAACAAAATATCGAGCTATATCAGGCCCGAATTTCAAAAGCTTTTAACCAGAAGGTGAAAGTTAGAGCATATCGGAAAGGAGAACTTGTTCTTACCGTCAAACGTCCGATGACTATGACACATATGAGCAAAGGCAAGTTCGACGCGAAATGGGAAGGCCCATTCGTCGTAAATAAAGTATTCTCAAACGGAGCATATCAGCTTACCTCTATGGATGGTAAAGTCACGATGATGCCTATCAACGACAAATTCTTAAAGAAATATTATGTATAAATCTTGTTAATATATAATATTTTTAGCTGCTGCGATTATTCCCCAGCAAATATAAAATCAGAGTTTATTCTTCCTCACAAAAGTCGTCTCGATATCGTTATCCCCAGCGGAAATTGATATTCTACCACATATCATCTTCCCAGAGAATTTGATATTCTGTCTTATTAGATCCCCAGTGGATTTAAGAAAGATCTCATGTAGAAAATCACGTCCATATTACCTCTGAATTTTCTATCTCAGTATCATATTTTCTATTCTATGAAAATGATATCTAGTCTTTTGATTTCCGAGTCCAAAGATCATGGAAAATTGAGTTCAAAGATATCTTTATATCTGAATTCCGTTTTCTCTAATCAGTATTAAACTAAAATTTTTGGTTTAATATCATCTGATGAAATTACAAAATTCATTTGTATATTTTATTCTATTGAAATATGTCATGTATTATTTACCTCTGAACATATTTTCTAAAAAAAAACATCATACACAAAATCGAAATCATATCAAAGTGCTCATTTCCTCAGTCAAAATCAAAATACTGATTACAAGTGAGTATTAATCTATTGAATAGAAGGAATAATTATCTCCTGAATATGAGCAAGTACACTATTTATCTTCTCTTCATGAGCTTTACGAATTCGCTCTGTTGCTTCAATTGCAACCATCTGTTGGTCAAAATTAATGATAACAGAACTACGACGATTAGTTTCTTCTATCTGCTCAGCTTGCATCTGTTCTCGCTCTTACTGTAGAATTTGATAGCGGGTAGCTTCAGCTATACGAGCAGCGATAATATCAGATTGCTCTTTTTCTGCGGATACAATGCGCTCCTAGAGACGAGCTAATTCTTTCTTTAGTTTCTGGAGTTCTTCAGCTCTAGATATTTCCTCAGTTTCCAAACATTCTATCTTCTGACGAGTTGTTATTATTTCCTCATCCTTCGCCATTAACTTCTCGGATGACAAAGCGAAGAATTCTTTCAAAGCAGCCTGCTGGGTTTGAGCTTCACGTTCCAATTGAGCAATCTCAGCCACGGTCAAGGATTTAATATCTTCTTTCTTGATTTCCCAGTATTTGTGGATGGTTACTTCCAAATCGTCTAGGAGATGCTCAAAGAAAGTATACTGAGTTTCATAACCAGCCTGTCGCAGAGCTAAAAGCGGGAAATTAATCGCCGTTCGGAGATTGGAAAAAGGCATAGTCTCGTCCTTCATAAATCGCCTGGAGAATGTATCCAGATATGAATAGATAATATCTGAATACATCGCCATGGTCCTTGCTATTTCCGTTTCAAAATCGGGAGTTGCTGCCATTGTGAAAGAAGAAGCTGGAATGGGCTCTATTATGGAAACAGAAGTATGTGCTTTTGAATAACTTGGTAAATGTGAGCTTCCCTTACCAACATCAGTCCGAACAGGTAGAGCATGAGTCGAGCTCATCGCTGGTGTAGTTCCTACAACTTTTGGAATCAAAGAAGCTTGATCAAAATTAAAGACAATAAAGCAAGCAAAGACAAAACTTTATTGGATAAAATATTACCTGAAGTTGGCTCATACTCTGTTTCTTTAGGATCGTTCAGCCCTGTTCGTAGTTTATTCAAAGTGTCTTCTGACACTGGTCTCATTTCACTACTTCCTGCCCCAGAGGTGCTCGGAACATGGGCTTCTATTTCTAGAAGGTTCTCTGGCTCTGGAGTCAACCCTGAATGTTGGCCGGCTGTCTTCAATTCGTCGATACGGATTTCAGTTGGTGACTCATCTTCAATCTCCATATCCTCATCTTCAAAGGAATGAGACGAAGGTTCATAGTCAACCTGTTCTTCTTCACCCTTGTCGCTCTCCGAAACATCAATCAAAGCTAAATCAGCAGGTGGTTCGAGAGTGGTTGCTTCCTTCACTGATTCTCTCGAAACTAGTACGGATGGTTCAGCATGCTCATCTACTACCATGGAAGGATCTTCGGCAGCCGGTGTTGTTCGATCGGTAGATGGCTTGGCTGCCAATTCTTCTATCACATCCTCCGCAACAGGTTCTATATTAGCATCCTGCGTGGGCTGCGTTTTCGATGGTGCAGGAGAGGAAACTTCAATAATCTTCTTGGCAGTAGAAGATTCCGCTTCAACTCTTTGCTGAAAAGCAAGGGCAGTTTGCTTCTCTCGAGCCAATCGTTCAGCATGATTGGTGGGGCTTTCTGCATCAAGACAAATTACAGATTTAGTCTTTGAAACTACCACTTTTCTTCTTCCTACCCTTTTTATTAGTGGAATGGTAGGATAATCGTCTTTGGAGTCACTACCTTCTTCGTCAGCATCTCTGATTTTTTGACTCGAAGCAGGAGAAGTCCCCAGGATAGTAATTCCTACACGACTACAAACTTCTGCTCGAGTAACTCTTTTTGGAGCGGGCCCGGAAGCACCCTTGCCACGCTTTCTCTTCGGTGTACCCTCAGCAGATACGCTCTTCTCGGCACCTCCAAGCGGTACGTGTAGTGGCTGATGAAGTTCATCAGAAAAGAGATTCCCTATTGAGACTTCTTCATAAACCTCGTCAGTAGCGAGAGGATCCTCTCGGTCGTGACAATCTTCTGGTAGAGTTGACTTGGCTAATTTCTTATTAACATGAATGAAGCTCTTACCCAAGATGCTGAACTTCTCATCAAATGTATTCGCAGATACATAGAACTTGGCATAAGACGCCAACATCTTAGCTCCTCTCCGATGATTCACCGGATTTGGCATTGTAAAGGTAGCTCCGGTACCTTTGGCAATATAATATATCCAGGCTCTCGCACCGTCGATCAATCCGCCTTGGTGGTAGAAGCATCTTGTTGTATTCCCTACGTGCAATTGATCATAGCCGAATTGCCGAGCAAATCTACTCGGAAGATATGGCTCCAAATAAGTGATGTCGTCATGACGACAGACTAGGTGGGATGGTCTGATCCTCTTCAGCCATTCATGCTGAACATCATCCAGTTCATTGGCACCGGTGCCATCAATCATCTTCGCAGGCATAGTCTCATAACCGATAGGCGGAGGAACACAGGTGAAACTCCATAATTCTCCCCTATTCAGTATGGTCCTGCAGTCTATCAAAGTGTCATACTTCCACTTTGGCGTACGGTATCTTTCCAAGAAAGTGTCATCTGGTCTGGCCAGTCCAGCGCTCATAAGAGACTCAAAGTGGAGGAGTAGCCACCCGTACAAATATGTGAAGGGCATTTCTACCCGAGGAAAAGTTGTAAGTTTCTTATCCGCCAGATTAAACATTCTGTCTACATATGCTCTTAAACCGGCATTCAGACGGCATGTCATCGCCGTTAGCAAGTCCATCTTGTACCCGAACGTCAGACGGACTGCTGCAAATACGATTCCTCGGTGCATCCAGTCTGCCGAACAGGTGCCAGGTACTACAAACCTTCTCAGCCAAAGGGATAGAAACCCGGCCAGATGACCTTCATCAGATAAAGCCCGACCACCTTGCTTTATGTAGGTCTCTAACCTATCACCAGCTTTATAAGTGCCTTCATCTTCTTCGATTATGATGTCATCATGGGTGGTCTCCCAGATTAATTTGTCAATTTTGACTTGACTCAGAGGGTTAAAACGACCGATGTATTGTTCGGTCTTCTTCTTCTTCTGAGTTTCTTCGGTGTGGCCTTGGAATAAGTAGGCCATCCACTTCGAAGAGGAGCAGCCTGCATCTATATCTTTTGCCTTATAAAAGGCCTTATAGATACTATAGTGGCACATTAATTCTTCGAACACATGAAGAATTAGCGGATTGGCGTCAGAAATCTTGTTCATTTCATCAATAAACGGGATATATTCCTCATACGGCAGATCTCCTGTCGACAGCTGAGGAATGTACGCCATTTCGTGGAGAGCGAATCCCATCTCGTCTCTCGAAGTCATAAAAGTTCCGGTGCGATAGTTGTACCTTTCTGCTAGTGCCAGGAACAAGTCTGGGTTCGGCCTAAAACCATAAGCAGTGCACTGGATGGCATTATACAGGCCTATCACCTTCAACTGTTCTCCATAATTTCTCAGAATCCATCTCACGAGAGCAGTCCATCTGGTATTCTCTGGGTTCACGAGACCAGTGAGTCTCATGGACTGTTTTGGATAGACATCATTTTCTAGCTGTGCAAATTTGTTCGCAAATATCGGGACTCTAACCGGCATCAGAAGTGCAGAGTCCTCAGGGGGAATTGTGGCTGGCAATAATCCTCGTAAGATTGAAACATGCGGTTCAGTACCACTGCAAAATCTTCCCTGTCTGTACCCTATCCATCCAGCTTTTGCTTGATGGGATGGAGTAATATCCCATTTTATGTGCCTTTGGTGACTCGCATGGAATAAGCGAGCTATGTTGATACCCTTAGACAATCCAGTCAAGTACATCGGCTGATTCTCATCACCATCCCGGTAATACGAGTATGACACTTTGTCGGAGACTGGCTGGGAGTTTTTGTCAATAGCATCTCCGAATAGAAACGCCAGTTTTGAGTGGGTAGCATTGTCCACACTCTGCAGTGGTTGACCATTTATCAGACTCAGTAGGGTTTCACTCTCTTGATTTTTCAGAACGGCTATGCTCGTGGAAGGTTCATCAAACTGGAGAAAGTGGACATGGGATAGGTCACTCTTATAATTGCTCTCTGCACATCCTTCAAACTACGCTTCTTAGGCCAGAATATCCACTGCAAAGGAAAAATAAGAGGTTAAAAATCCTTAAACTCTAAAAAGTACAAAGAGATGACAAGTTCAGAGATCAACCTACGCTCAGTCTATCCTAAGCATATGTCAGTTCAAAGATCAACTTACGCTCAGTTTATCCTAAAGCGTATGTCAGATTCAAAAATCAACTTACGCTCAGTCCATCCTAAGCGTATGTCAGTTCAGAAATCAACTTACGCTCAGTCTATCCTAAGCGTATGACAGATTCTAAGTTCAATACGCTAACAAGAGAGTCAGCGTATCTCAACGAGACAACTTGACATAGCGTATTCCTTCAGATCAACGTATTTTGACATTTCTATCAAAGATACGCATATCTTACAGAAATACGCTCAAAACATATTTTTCGTATAGACGAAAAACATGGAATACGACTAAACCCTAAAGAGGGAAGTGTATTTTCTGACGTATTGACCCTAAAAAGGGGATACGTTTTCTGATTTTGTCCTAACCAGAGCCCTAAAAAAGAATGGTTACTGTTCATCGTCCCCATCCTCATCGTATAGGGGTTTCAATGGAAGTTCGTTCCGTGGAAGACGCTACTCGGCGGTTCTTTTAGTGGTTGCGACGACGGCGGCGGGTTGAGACGGCTCTGCAGGAGCCTTGCCCTTCCCCTTCGTGGCAGCGTCGAGCTTGGGTGCCACCGACGAAGATTAAGTTGGAGAAGAAGAAGACTTGAGCTCTGGATTCTCTCTCTCGAAGACGAAGGCAAAAGTAAAGAAAGGAATTAAGTTCTTAAAGGCCTATTTATAGAAGAAAGAGAAGCCCAAACGTTAGCTGTTTTCAAATACAGAATCCCTAGAGATATGCACTGATATCGAGGAAATAACAAAGTCGTGCCAGCGTGTCAAGACTTATTCTCACTTTGAGTTCAAAGTAATTTCGAACTTTCGAAAATCATAAAGTTCGAAAACTTTGAAGGGGGTCTTGTAGGGTGTAAAAAATTCTGACACGCAGACATAAGACTAAGTCAGGCAAAGGCATACGCTCAGCCAAAGGCCATACGCTCAGTGCAAAGGCCATACGCTCAGTGCAAAGGCCATACGCTCAGTGCAAAAGTCATACGCTCAGTAAATATTTTATTATTTCTCGACTGACAGCTCAATGGGGGGTGAATCTGACACTTCGTCTTTCGTGCAAACAAAGATAGCTGTCTTAGGAGAATTAATCGTCGTATGAATTTTCGAGAGTTGATTTTGTCTTTTACGAGGACAGCTCATTAGCCATCATAAAAGGACAGCCATCATTACTGTCATTTCTGACAGTCTATCAGCCGTCAGATCCGCAACACGACGCTCGAGAGATATTTGTCAGTTATTTGAAGATATGGCGTATTCGAGAAGATTGAGGACAGCCACGTGTCTACTTCCCCAGTTATATGACTTCCCTTTTGTGAGACAGCGTATGGACTTCATACGACTCCTCATCAAGGCAGCGTATGGACTCCATACGACTCCTCATCAAGGCAGCGTATGGACTTCATACGACTCCTCATCAAGGCAGCGTATGGACTCCATAAGACTCCTCATTAAGGCAGCGTATGTACTCCATACGACTCCTCATCAAGATAGCGTATGAGGTCTATACGACTCCTTGTCACCCAAGTGAACGTATATACTCCATACGACTCCTTGTCACCCAAGTGAGCGTATGGACCCCATACGACTCCTCTTCAACAAGACAGCGTATGCTAGTCATACTTCTCTAAAAGACAGCGTATCAAAGCAAATGCATTCAGAATGACTTCAAATGCACAGTCAACACACGTTCTCACGTGTCCTGTACTCGGTTATCAACTCATTCAGAAGTTATGCAACGTAGAATTCATGCCATCAATCTCTTCTGGATATACTCCACTATTCTCAACCGCACTCCAACGTGTCTCCACCAAAATTTGCCACGCGTCCCTGCAGTTATGCACACGTCAAGTAACTGACTGAGCGTATGCCCAGAGCAGTTATCTATAACTCTATAAAAGAGAGTTTCTCCACCTTCAATAGAGACCAGATTCAATTCAGAGAGAACAGAGAGATTGCCCAGTTGCTATCCAAGTTCTTCGAAGTCCGAGCCTTCTTCATCGTATCGTCCAAGGAATAAAGTGATCGTCTTCTAGATCAGATTCCTACAGTTGTAATTTTCTCAGAAACACAATAAATAAATAGAATTTATTTCTGGAAAACAACCAAGATAGGAGAAGTGTAAGTATCTGTCTTTCAAGTATCAATTCTTGAAAAATAAAATGAGCGACTAGGAAGGATAATGATCGAAGCCAGAATTAAGGACAAATCTTTTAATCCCTATTGCACGGATACACAATGATTGAGGAAAAACTTATATGCTTTAAAATCAAAGACTTGAGATGGATATTTGAAAATTCAATTCCTTATGGCCAAAGAGAAATAAGCAATATGAATTTCATGATATGACGATGATGACTAGAGGGGAGAAAATAAATGGCAAAATTGATCAAGGTTAAGGGTTGAATCCTAAGAAGTTCTAATTTACTAGGTGAATAGTCTACTTACCTTTTGATCCTACCGTTGTGTCAAAACACAATAGTATATCCTTCTAGAAAAATTCCTCAAGTTATCTAATAGGGTGTAGAATTCAATAAATCGTTGGCTAAATCATACGACCTATGTAGCAACTTTAACTATACAACATTCAATTCAAATAAGGGACTCCTATTTCTAGTCATCCTCCTGAATCCTAGTTGTGAATGAGCATTTCCTAGTCGCAGGCTCGTAATAGTACGACTAACTTAAGTACTATCACGAGTTCGCAATCTTTTGCGAAAACTAACCTTCATAGGCCACCAAAGAACTTGGTACGACCCACACCCGCTTTTCGAATACGAGTTCGTAGCCAAGTCCATCCTACACCACGGTATCAACGGTAGTACGCTGTCTAGCCATAATGCTCAAAATCACATAAAATATAACTTTATTGCTCATTCACATTGCTACATTAATTACAACATTTATAAGATGTACATTTGAAGAATTTATAAGTCTTACAAAATAAAATGGAATAACTAATCTATCTAACAAGTCTTCTAGGTTGGTCTTCCAACATACCCGTGTCTTCTCCAACGTTCCAAAGCGTAATGTAGCATGCGATTATTTGAAAAATATTGGTTTCCAATCAGGAATGGAACGAGTACATTCTAACAGCAGTTCCAATAATTTGACAAAATCTATAAAACCGTAAATAATACTGAAATACTTGATGAGCAGACAAACAGAGAATCATGGTATGAAACATGTGAGTAAAAGCAGGAGAGCATGGTAACAAAGATAAGTAAGTAACACTAATACACGATTGAAACAAATAATAACATATAGCAAGACTGCATCTAACTAGTGAGTTGAAATACCATTTTTGATATGTAAACGGCTAAGGGTATATCGGGCACCCCACACGTGAAGTGTGTGGCTGATATCAGACACGAATAGACAAATAGGATGTTACTCGGTATATTTACATGTCTACTAATGTATTTCTCCCCCCGACTAGTACTCATGGATTCAAACAGGTCACAAACACGATAATACATTGGTCATGAACAACATGTAAATAATCCATAACTACTACCTCGTATAACCATCATGTCGAGAATTAATAGAAAATCAATGTAAGACAATACTACATACACGAATCATAGAAGTTATCAAATATAAAAACTATTAAATAATGTACTCACCTAGGGTCCTTTGCTGGTGAAACTGATAATACTATCGCATTTGGAATAGTCCAGTTGGCTAGGGGTAGCACACAAAACCAACAACATCTAACCCATCAGTGAGCTACAAGAGTCAAACTCTCGCAATTGTCTATGGATGCTGAAATAAATATCACAAACATTTTTGGTATAAAATATGTCTAAAAATGCCTACTCAAAAGTCCAATTCTGGACACAGGAGCAAAATTGTAATTTTGGGTCAAAACGATATCCGCTGTTGGACCTATTTTACATCGAAAAGCATGTCAGTACTACGGTCTCTAAACTCATAAAACTATATGTCAATGGGTTCGGTTTGACAATGATACGAACCAAACCGTATGTCCAAGGTTGGATTCCAGTGGATCGTGCACAAATTTGCCCGTTTGGATCGGGTCACAGGCCCGCCAAATTAGCGTTCCGATCGACCTTCTCAGAATCGGACCAAACATGGCTAACAGGAACAGAAAATCAACATGGTCCTATTGGCACAAGTTTTATCTCGAGATGACGAACATGCACAAAGTTATTGGCTTGTTTGCAAAGAGGCCGATACAGGGTATCTCGACCGATACATCTCGATTTCGTCGTGCATACAAAACGAAATTGAGTTCCGTCGAATCCCATACGTCGACAACATCCATACTCGTCTTTTGATGCTCATGAGTTGCGACAACATTGCCCGGTTTGTCGGGACACGCCATATCGGTGGAAATTCCTAAAATTCTTAATGTTTTGAAAATAATTTTTGTCAATTTTAGGAAACCGATTTCTTGGCACACAATCAATGAAATCGACTTCTGTAAAAAGGGTTTCACTGCCCTATAAATTTTCTAGGACTGTGTTAAATTGGTTTTCAAAAAATCCTAATATTAAGTTCAAAAATTACCTTAAAAAATAGGTCCCTAAACGAGTTTCCTCTTTCGTTTCGAAACAGATTTTCACCAATTTTGGTATCAAATTTCTGGACAATTTAGAGCATATGAATTTACACTAATTGAAGGAGAATGGAGTCGGTAGGGTTGTATAAATACCAAAGAAATTGGATCACAAATTAGTGGAGCAATAGTGGAGAGATTGGATCGCAAAATTGATGTTCTGCTACTGCTATGGTGTTGCTGTTAATGCTCCTCCCGCTTTTGCCGCTGTTGTTTGCGGTTGCGCACAGCCTACCGGCGGACACCGCGATGGCGCACGTGCAGGGAGGGGTCACCTGGTGTTTAGGGGTGGCGCTAGGGTTTTGGGGATTCATCTTTTCTTTGCTTTTCTTCGTTGGTGTATATATAAATATATGCGTGTGTGGAAAACAAGGAAGGCTCGGGCTGGGTTGCTACTGTTCCCGAGGAACAATAGTGGCTTAGTTTTTTTTACCTTTTTCTTTTATATATATATATATATATATATATATATATATATAATGATCTCTTCTCCGTGAGCTCCTCTGGGCGACTCTGGGGTGATCAGCCCCGAGCTCCCCGTCCCCCCTTCCTTCCTCCTTCCTCTCCATGACATCTCGTCAGTTTTTCTCTCTCGCTCAGGTGGCCCTGTGGCCGCCTGAGCTGCTGGCTCTCCTCGGCCTCCCCCCTGATCCCCCTTGCTCTCCTCCGCTTCCCCTCCCCCTATACCCATCCGCTTCACCCTCTCCACTCCCCATCACCGTCCCCGTCGGGCACCTTCCTCTGGCGTTCCTCAGCAGACGGTGGAGTTTGCCCCAGTTTCTTTGCCCTCTGCCGGTTCCCCCCTCTCCTCTCCCGCTCGACCGCATCTCCTCCTCGTCCGTGGTTTCCCTGCTGCCGCTATATGACGGGACTTGTCAGTTCCCCCTCATGGATGCGTCGGCCGAGACTATGTTGACCGAGTTTCCTCAGTTGGGCCTTCCGTCCCCCATCCCTCTATTCAAAATTTGAATTTTCCCTCCTTCCAAGCTGTCGGCGCCATTGACGTGGCGGGTGGTGCCACTCATCCCCTGGTGCTCATTAGCGTCAGTCCTCTAGCTCAGGTGAGCGTCCTCTCCCCCTCGAGTTCCTTAACGCAGGCTTTAGTGCATAGCCTGATGGAGCGCACTCCTCCGCTCTTGCTGTAGGTGGCGTGCGAACTATTCCCTTAGCTAACGCTGTACCCTTCCACCTTGCGGGTTGCGTGCGCCCTCCTCCGACCGACGCAGGTCCCTCCGCATCGTGCTCCTTAGGCACTCCTCTGGGGTGCGCCCACCCTCCGTAGTCTCCTGCTGGCGCGTGCTTTGGCGCGCAACCTGATGAAGCGCTCTCCTCTGCTCTTGCTGCAGTTGGCGCGCATACTGTACCCTTAGGTGGCACAGCATACTCTCACCCCACGGGTTGTGCACGCCCTACTCTAAATGGTGCAGGTTCCTTAGGTGCTCATCTGGGGCGCGCCCACCCTCCACAGTCCCCTGCTGGCGCGTGAAAGGACCCTCCGGGCGGTACAACCCCCATGGCAGCTGATGGCGCCCTCAAGCCTCGCACCTCCTTGTGTACTGCGCTCACGACGCAGGACTCCTTTGTCCACTCCCCTGTAGCTGCTCCTTCCTCGTCTCCGTGCACCCTAGCAGGTGCGCGCCCCAGCTGCGCTGACATGGTGAGACCAGATCTCGCCAAGAAGAACTCTCTCATTATTTCAGATGTGGAGCTCCAGGAATTGGCCCCCTCTTTCCCGTCTGTAGTCCAAGACACCGACGTGTAGTTCTCGCCCAAAGACCTACTAACTCTCTCTGAGCAATTCACCCTTACCTACGTTCTCAAATTCCTATCAGGGTGTCCGAAGCTGTATCATGTGCAAGAGGTCATTGCTTCATGGTGACTCTCTTCCTTCTACAGAGTTGCCCTATTTGACTCCAAACACCTTCTGCACTTCCATTCCTCAGAGAGTGATTACCAAAATATATGGGCCAGAGGTACTAGCAAAATTGATTCGCACGTCATAAAAATAGTGAAATGGTCCCAGGACTTCAACACCAAGGAAGATTCGGCGATAGCGGTAGTCTAGATTATCCTACCGTATCTGCCACTGGTGTGATTTATCCCAGCAGCCATAAGAAGGATAACCAACTCCCTGGGAACCTTCGTGACCTGAACCTTCGTAACCTTAGCAGAAGAAACTCAAAACTTCTCAAAACCTAATTATGCGAAAATGTGCATAGAGGTCGACTTATCGATAGAGCTCCCCAACTTCATCCATATATCGCTTGGAAATAAGTCGCATAATCAACGAATTATCTATGATAACAACATCATCTACTGCAAGCACTGCCACTTGCGTGGATACTCCAGCGAATGATGCTACAAAGCATACCCTGAATTGAAGAAAAAAGTGGTCTAACAAGCTGCACCAATCAACAAAGCTAAAAGATCAAGTCACCGATCCTACCGTTGCCTAATTTTGTAATGCATGTGGTTCGTATTACGTATTTCTGGAATACGTGTACGTATTTATTCTTGTATTGCATGATTTTCTTGCTTAATTTCCTCCCTGGGCTTGGTTTATTCTTGGTTTGGGTTGGCTTGGTTAGGTTTGGGATTGCTCTTGGTTCATCATGAACCAAGGGGTGAACCCCCTACCTACCACCACCACTCATATTTATTACCTATTCTTCTTCTCTCTCTTCATTAATCTCTTTTTCTTCTTCCATTTACTCCCTTCACCTACCAGAGAGAGAAGAGAGAGGTCTAGGCAAGTACAACTTGCTTCCACAAGAGAGCCCATTTTTATTATTCCATTAGCTTCTCCTCATATTTCTAAGACACATTAGAACTTGTCATTTTTCATTTTGAGGCTTTAATTTTTATAGATCTAGAAATTAGTTATTTTTGGATTTTGGTAGTTTTGATCTATCAAACTTCTTTGTTTTCAAGTTTTGATGGTTCCATGTTGTAGAGAATTTTATTCTACCCAATTTTGACCTTTGAAAAGTTAGATTTGGACTTATTTTGACCAAGTTATGGTCTTTTGAAGCTTTGGGTTCAAACCGTGGAGTTCTTGCTGATTTGGAGAAGACAGTGAGCAATGCGCGAGCTTTTTAGCTAGCGCCACTGAGCTGCACGCGCTCTTTAGCGCAGCGCAGTCTGACTCATACGCTGCCTTTTGGAGGCGTATGTCTTGCATACGCTGCCTTGGCAAGGAGTTGTATGGACCTCATATGCTGCCTTGGCAAGGAGTCGTATGGACCTCATACGCTGCCTTGATGAGGAGTCATATGGAGTACATACGCTGCCTTTTGGAGACGTATGTCTTGCATACGCTGCCTTGATGAGGAGTCGTATGGACCTCATACGCTGCCTTGAAGAGGAGTCGTATGGAGTACATACGCTGCCTTTTGGAAGCGTATGTCTTACGTACGCTGACTTGAGCGTAGCCTGACTTGAGCGTAGCCTGAATTGAGCGTAGCCTGACTTGAGCGTAGCCTGACTTGAGCGTAGCCTGACTTGAGCGCAGCCTGACTTGAGCGCAGTCTGACTCAGGCACAACCTGATGTTTAGGCACAACTGGACCTGACCCTACTTACCCTGGATCTTCTATAGCCCTGTATATTGATATTTTATTAGATATTTAATACGCCTTTTGTCCTGAACTTGATAATCACGAATTTACTTGATATGTTTGGAATTGATAATTGAGCATGACGTGATAGTGACCCGTAGTGGTGCACTCCTGACATAATAACCTGACATGACCTGATAGTGGCCCGTCGTGGCGCACTCCTGACAAGTACACTTGGCATAATAACCTGACATGATTATCTCGAATAGCTGTTGCGAGGCTACCTGACATGACATGACCTATATAATTAATCTAGACACCGTGGGCGATTGTGTTTGTATAAATAAACCAGTCCTGTCTTACATCATTGTCACCCTCATTTCTCGTATTTTTCGTATTTTTCCCGTATTTCGTATTTTTACTCGTATCTGGATTTTGGCATGTATTTTATTTTTCTCAAGCTTGTGGAATTTCGGTATTTCTCGTATTTTGGGTTTTCTCATGGCTCGGTTTTATTGGGTTGGTCTGGTTCGGTTTATGTGTTGGATCACCATAACCTATGCTACCCCTCATCCCTACCATAACTCCCCCTCTTTATAACTCCACCAACCTTTTATCTCTCCTCATAACTTCCACCATTAATTTCCTTCTTCTTCTTCTCCTCCTTCCTCCACAACTCTCCTAACCTTAGGCAAGTGTACCTTGCCACTTCATGAGAGCCCTATTTTCTTGGTTCATTTGCTAGATTAGGACATGGTGAACAACATTAGAACTTGGTGTTTTGTGATTTGAAGTCTCCTTTGCTCTAGATCTAAGTTATTTCTATTTTCGGATTTTGCATGGTTTGATCTCTTTAAGTTGGATTTTCATGGGTTTTGGTGTTTCCAAGTGGAAGACCATTCAATTCTACCCAAGTTAGAACTTTGGAAATTCGGATTTAGAGTTCGGATGGCCAAGTTATGATGCTGTGTAGCCTTGAGTTCATCCATGGTGTTCTTGCTGTTTGGAGAAGACAGTGAGCAGTGTGCAGAGCTATTTAGCTTACGCACCCTGAGCTACGCGCGCTCTTTAGCGCTACGTACGCAGGCTTGAGTACGCTTCCTGTTGGAAGCGTGTCTCCTTCAGCGTGCGTGACTTTCACGTACACTGTCTCCTTGAGTGTGCGTGACTTTCACGTACACTGCTCCCTGTAGCGTGCTTGACTTTCACGTACACTGCTCCCTTGAGCGTGCGTGACTTTCACATACGCTGCCCCTTGAGCGTGCATGACTTTCACGTACACTGCTCCCTTGAGCGTGCGTGACTTTCACGTACACTGCTCCCAGTAGCGTGCGTGACTTTCACGTACACTGCTCCCTGTAGCGTGCGTGACTTTCACGTACACTGCTCCCTTGAGCGTGCGTGACTTTTCACATACGCTGCCCCTTGAGCGTGCGTGACTTTTCACCTACGCTGCTCTCTGTAGCGTGCGTGACTTTTCACCTATGCTGCTCTCTGTAGCGTACGTGACTTTTCACCTACGCTGCTCTCTGTAGCGTGCGTGACTTTTCACCTACGCTGCTCTCTGTAGCGTGCGTGACTTTTCACCTACGCTGCTCTCTCAGCGTGCGTGATTTTCGTGTATGCTGCTCCCCTGAACCCCTTGCTTAACCCATTGGCTCTTGAAGTTTTGGTCTTATTTCTTTAAGCTTGGCTTTTCTATAGCCCTGTATATTGATATTTTATTAGATATTTTACGCCCATTTTATATCCTTACGCCTTTTGTCATGAACTTGATTTTGCTTAATATGTTTGGAATGACTATTGTACATGGCTTGGTATGACAAGGAACTAGCATGACACGACAGTGACCCGTAGTGGAGCACTCCTGACAAAGTACCCTGACATGATTTATCTTGATAACTTGATAGTGGCCCGTGGCGGCGCACTCCTGACTTGACATGACTTGATAACCTAGCTTGACCTGTCTTGACATCGTGGGTGGTTCTTTCTTGCTTGCTTGTTAAATCTACTTGTCCAGTCTTGCATCATGTCTAGGATGGGACTCCTGAGTACCACGGTCAGGAGTACCTACTAAAATGGATTAAGGTTAATAACTAGAATAACACAGTAGTCATGAAGAGATGACACAGCTACAGGCAATCCCGTTACCTGGGCGCTCTTGGGATCTGTAGCCTGCCGTCGAGTAGGGCACATTTCCAGCGCACCGTCGAGTGTTGCACCCTCTAAGTCACCTAAGGGTACATTTGTCTCCCGGGCGATGTACCCACATGAATTCAACCCCTAATTTTCGTCCTGGGTAGCCTGGATGGTCTGCAGGGCTTGTGGCTGTGGAACAATCTCACTGCATCTTGTTAGTAATTAGGCCTGTGATAACCCTAGTTAGTTAAAGTAGTAAGCCGTAGTATCTGCTTGGCCGTGATTGATTGAATGAGGTATAACCAGTCTAGTCATGTCTTGATCCAGTACAAGATTCCTTCCTGTCTTGATTTCTTACATTATTATGTTGCCGATAAATGGTGGGAAACCAAGTTCTGTTCAGATGAAGGGTTACAACCCCGGTCCTTGTTTGGTTTACGGGTTGTAACCTAGCTATCGGAATAGTTCCATGGTTATCTCGTCGTATATCATCCTGACATGTTTTCATTAGTTTTAATTTTTAATATTAGATTTTCTTGTGCTGATTGCTGGCTTTTGTTCTTATTTCGTGGCCCCCTTATGGCACTTGCTCTTTCTGGGGTTGACCCAGCTGGTTTTGTGTGGCCAGATTTCGGAGCAGCTCTCGAGGATCTACCAAGCTTCCAGCCCAATGGTGGCGACTAGAAGAAACCCGGGCTACGAGTGGGTTTTCTATTTTGTTTCGCTCACTCTACTGTAAAATTATTCTTTTGAGGCGTTTAGCCGACGAGCACCTGTTAGCTCGATGCACTTTTACTTACTGTCTGCCTACGGGCTGTAAACATGATTAACAAATCCTAGGGTTGATCATGTACGACTAAACTCTTGCTAATCCTAATATTTTGTAACAACTAGCTTTATGATCAGCTGAATATGTAATATTTAGGACGCCTTATTATTGTATATTTAATGATCATACATCTTGCGACCTTACTTACTTGCTTGTGATTGAGACATTAGGCATGTTCATGACCATAAGAGACTATTAGCTTGTAGTAAACCCTCATATATCTAGACAGCCGTGACCGTATATCGAGGTGGTTTCCATTTCAATATACGTAGCTGGCTATGTCGGCCCCCGCTCTCCAGTATTCTGGTTCTGGGGCGTGACAATCATGTCTAGGACAGGGACTCCTGAGTACCACGGTCAGGAGTACCTACTAAAATGGACTAAGGCTAATAACTAGATTAATACATTAGTCATGACGAGATTTCCAAGCTACAGGCAATCCCGTTACCTGGGCACGCCTTGGGATCTGTAGCCTGCCGTCGAGTAGGGCACATTTCCAGCACACTGTCATGTATTGCACCCTTCAAGCTACCTAAGGGTATATTCATTTCCTGGACGATGTACCCACCTGAACTCAACTCTAATCTTTCAACCCGGGTAACCTAGATGGTCTGCAGGGCTTGTGGCTGTGGAATAATCTTACTGCATCTTGTTAGTAATTAGGCTTGTGACAACCCTAGTTAGTTAAAGTATCAAGCCGTAATTCTTGTTTGGCCGTGAAGTGATTGGACGGAGTCTAACTAGTCTAGTCTTGCCCTGATCCTGTTCCAGATTATTGAATGACCAGAATGCTTGTATTTATTTTACCGATAAATGGTGAGAATTCCAAGTTCTGTTCAGACAAAGGGTTACAACCCCGGTCCTTGTTTGGTTTACGGGTTGTAACTTGGTTATCTGAATGGTTCCATGGTTATCTCGACGTATATCATCCTGGTGTATTTTCTTTATTTCCAGTTCTTACTTTTATTTATATCTTGTCCTGATTACTGGTTTTAGTTCTTAAGTGAAGCCTCCTTTGTGGCACTTGCTCTTTCTGGGGTCTGACCCAGCTGGTTTTGTGTGGCCAGATTTTGGAGCAGCTCCAGAGGATCTACCGACCTTCCATCCAGATGGTGGCCACTAGACGGAACCCTGGCAACGAATGGGTTATTTTTGGCTCTCCCACTCTATTGTAAAAATATTCTTTTGAGGCGTTTAGCCGACGAGCACCTGTTTAGCTCGATTGCATTTACTTACTGCCTGCCTACGGGCTGTAACATGATTAACAGATCCTAGGGTTGATTATGTATGACTAAACTCTTGCTAGTCCTGACATTTTGTAACGACTAGCTTCATGATCAACTGAATATATAATGTTTGGGACGCCTTACTATTGTATATTTAATGATCATACATCTTGTGACTTTTACTTACTTGCTTGTGATTGAGATACTAGGCTTGTTCATGACCTTAAGAGACTGTTGGCTTGTAGATAAACCCTCATGTATCTAGACAGCCGTGACCGTATAGCGAGATGGATTCCATTTCATATACGTAGCTGGCTATGTCTTCTCCCGCTCTTCAGTATTCTGGTTCTGGGGCATGACAAATTCTCACCTTCGCTTTGACCACTCTCCAAGAGCTACCACTCAGGAAAGAGCTGCGAGCCCCTCATCGACTCCAGGACTTAAATTAGTTAACCAGTTTGATATCCTCGACTCAGAAGACAATGAGGACATCATGGAGTCCACCCCCCCGGTTATAGAGAGAAGGTGGCCCCCCATCCCAGACCAAAGAAGCCGTAGGCACTTCCGGCTTCGAGGATGCCCCCCTCCATGAGAATGAACCCAGTATTCGAGCAGTTGCCATTTCAGGCCCTATTAGTACGGACACAAACTCAGACCTCACCTGCGATCCAGGAGGGATTACGGAGGTTACATAAGCTCCCCCATCATTCAGGAGTCGATCAGCGATCCCCAACCCTACTCTTCAGTAGCCACCCCCAAGCCCCAGAACATGGCAGTTATCCGGGCTGAGGCTGATGCTCTGGCCATTATAAGCCAAGACCCGGTAGACAGAATGAACTAGGCTATAGCAGCTGGCCTCACATCCACCAACAACTACTTCGAAGCCCAGGCCGAAATTGTTGGAGAAGTTTACATGCATCCCACAGAGGAGATAATCGACCAAGCTATATTGGGACCTACTAAAGCGGACGGTAAGGCAGCTGCCTCTACTAGAAAAACTAAAACCAAAAGCTCAAAAGAGACCACGGCAAGGACCACTAGGTCGGCCGCAAAACTCTCCAAACCCTCCAGTTCAAGCTCCCTTAATGCTTAAATCCTGTCATAGAATGTTAGGGGTCTGGCGAACAAACCATGCTTGAGAAGATTAATCAGTCTCAAAAAAATCCACTCAATTGACATGTTAGTAATCATTGAAACCAAAATCCCTCCCAAAAAACTCAAATCCATCCAAATGTAGTTAGGCTTCATCTCCGCGGTCGCTGGCTGTCACGATATCTGGATCCTCTTCGCTGCTGACGTGAAACTTAGTATCGTAAAGGACTCGAGGTAGGCACTCTCGTGTTGGATAGAACACCCCACGCTTCGTTCTCGTACACTCTTGTCTGCGGTACATGGCAGCTGTGACATCCAGGAGCGCAAACAACTTTGGGATACTCTGATAGTAACCCATCAAAACCACATCAACCTCCATTGGCTCTATGTTGGTGACTTCAACGTTGTTACTAGAAGAGAGGAAAAGTCGAGCGGTCGTCCCCCTCTCCAGTCGGCCATGCTAGACTTAACGAATTTCATATTCGTCGCCCACCTATCTGCCCTTCAGTTCTCTGGTAGCACCTTTATCTAGTGTAACATGCAGGAAGGCGCTAGGAGGTAATACTCCAGCCTAGACTACGCCCTCATCAATGTTCAATGGTCTGACACAGAGACCAACACCATCCTGTCGTACCTCAATGCGACCAAATCTGATCACTACCCCCTCCTCATCGAGATCAGTAACCAATCGACCCAAATCAAGAAAAGCTTTCGATTCCTCAACCTCTGGACCCATTACCCCCAGTTCAAGAACATAGTGGCTACAGCCTGGAGCAGCGTTGAAGCCACCGACTCCCTCGTCCATTTATCGACATTTTCCAGGCTGTCCGTACCGTCGAAGATGACGTGAATCGAGCGAAGATTCTATATGTGACTGATAGATCCCCCAAGGCACACACCTCCCTCAATCCCACCAAAGCGCTGCTTAAGTTCCGTCTGAAAATGGAAACAAAATTCCGGAAACGAAAGGTTAGGCTGACATGGGACATCGAGGGAGACAAAAATTTTGGCTACTTCCACTCATGTGTCGAGGCCACAGGCAACAGCTCTATCTCCATCAGATAAGGGATGAGAATGGTCGCATCCTCAAAGACCAACAAAGTATCCAATCGACCGCTGTTAATTTTTTCCCCAGTTGTTCACCAAGGAAATTATCTTCATGGACGATGAATTCCTTGAAGCGATTCCCAGATTGATAGTAGAGAATGACAATATCCAACTACAGCTCCTCCCCTCCAAAATCAAAGTCAAAGACGCCGTTTGGGAATTGAATGAACACAGTGCCCCTAGACCGGACGGTTTCACTGGAGTCTTCTTTAGATCTTGTTGGGACATCATTAAGTCGGACATGCATGAGGCGGCCACCGCTTTCTTCCAGGGAACGACGTATCCTAAGTCCATATCCAGTGCTAACATGATCCTGTTCCTCGAGAAAGACAACCCAAAACTTTCAAAGACTTTCGCCCTCTGAGCTTGTGCACGTTCACTAATAAAATCATCTCCAAAATTATTGCTACCCGCATGTCAGGTCTTCTTTCCAGGATTATCTCTGAGGAACAGAGTGGTTTTGTTCGCGATAGGAACATTATTGATAACATTCTGCTAGCGCCGGAGATGATTACCTGCATGAAATTCCCAGCCAGGGGCGGGAACGTAGCTATTAAGCTGGACATGGAAAAGGCGTACGACAGACTCGACTGGCACTTAATGATTCGGGTTTTCAGGGCCTTCGGGTTTTCGGAGACTTGGACAAACATCGTGTGGAGATCGGTCAGTAATTCGTGGTTCTCTACTGTCATTAACGGCCAAACTGAGGGCTTCTTCAGATCTAATCGCTATGTTAGACAAGGAGACCCCCTATCTTCTACCATCTTTATTATAACCACAGAAGCCCTGAGTAGAAACCTGAACAAATTGGTGGGCTCCCCCCGTTTTCAGCATTATCACACCATGAGCGGCTGCCCTATCATCACTCACCTGGCTTACGCAGACGATATCCTCATATTCTCTGCAGGCGACGTGGGGTCGGTAGAGGTTGTTCACAACACGCTGCAGAGATACTCCAGGTGCTCGAGTCGGCGGGTTAACCCTAAAAAATGCGTCATCTACGTCCACCATAAGGCCAACAGAGAGCATGCATCCAACCTTACTAACATTACGTCCTTCGCAGTGGAGTACCCTCGTTTCACCTACTTAGGGTGTTCGTTAGTTTACGGCGGATCTAATGTCGGCATTGTCGAAGGGTTGGTGGATAAAATCAGAAATAAAATTGAGGGTTGGCATAACGTTATCATATCACCAGGTAGGAAAATGATTCTGATTCAGCATGTGCTTGTCTCCATCCCCATTTACACTCTTGTAGCGTGCTCCCCTCCCAAGAGGGTCCTAACATCCATCGGAAACCTCTTCGCTAACTTCTTCTGGGGTCATAGTGATGGGAAGGATAAACGCCATTAGGCCAGTTGGGACTCCATGGCCAAACCTACTGAAGAAAGAGGTCTTGGATTCTGCAGGTTGTCCTACGTTGTCGATGCATGCTCTATGAAGATGTGGTGGAAACTCCGTAAAGGCGGTACCATTTGGGCTAGGATCTTGAAGGCCAGATATTTCAGGCACTCCTACCCGACGGTAGTAGAATTTAACAGCAAGTCTTCCACGTCTTGGAGACGCATCCTGCACGGCAGGTACCTCGCCGAGCCTTTCATCCATCTCAATCAGGGATCAGAGAGTGTCGTCCTTATTCCACGAGTGCTGGAATGGGGAGGAGCTACTACCCCATATCCCGATCGCTCACCTCAACAGCGAGATCTGGGACCTGTGGGATAGCGTAGAGGATTGGAACAGGGATAAGGCCCGTGAGTGGATCAGGGAGGAAGCCATGTAATTCCTCTTCCTAAAATTTTAAAAATATTTTTTAATATTTATTTGAATTAAATGGCAATTTTGTGAATTTTATAAATTTTTAATTAAATAGTTATTACGATAGAATGCTTTAGTCATGGTTAAGATTTGGAGCACAAGATGACTAGAAATCGTGGCATGGATAGTGCAGTGATGTGCCTTGACTAGTGGAGGACCTCTCTACTGAACTGCTGGTCCTCTAGCCTGCTGCACTCTGTCCTGGCCTTCTCAGACTCCACGAAGATGGCAATCCTTCAGCTGGTGGTCGGGCGCCCTACAGTATAGACAGACGCCCAACCTCTTCCTGCAGGCCTCTCGAGTGTGCCCCGGCTTCCTGCAGAAAGCGTACGGAGTAGCCTGCCTCTGGCCCTGTCCCTGGTGCTGCTGGGCATGCGCTGGTGCCTGCTGAAACTGTAACTGAGGCTGCTGCTGAAACGGCCTCTACTGGAAATGAGGGCAATTTGCCGGCCCCGCACTCGAGCTCGCTCCTAGAACATTGCTGCCCCTCTTCGGCTTGAGGCCGAAGTCCTCCTCTGCTATCTGCGCCTCCATCAGAATTTGCTCGAAGGTCGCATTGCGTCGCCCGGAAGTACGAGTGCGAACTACATGGATAAGACCCCTCCGGAACTTGCGGGCCTTATATCCCTCATTCTGTATCAGATCTGGTGCGAACCTACTCAGACGGAAGAACTCTACTGTATACTCGTCCACCGACAAGTTCCCCTGCACCAAACCGACAAACTGTCTCTCCAAAGCTGTCAAAGCTACATCGGGGTAGAACTTCTCCTTAAAGAGCTGCCTGAAGTTCTCCCAAGTCAAACCCCTCACCGACGTACGAGGATCCGTACAAAACCAAGTCAGGGCTATATAAAAAAATAGCTCACTGTAGACGTCACCCAAAGCCCTTTCGGATATAAGATACGATAAATAAATATAAAATGTGCCTTGAATTATTAGAGCGATATGTAATCGGCTTTAGGTATATTACAAGACAGGTTATCCACTTGGCCCGACAATCACACAAAAATCTCTGGAAAGGGTCATGCCGGCCAACCTGGATAACAAGCACATGGAAGAATCTGCTACACCCTACGTGAGGTGAGAGTGGTGCAAGCATAATAATGACAGAAGGCTTTGATCACATAACCCCTAATAATTCCCCTATTCCCGAATAGTATCACGGATCCGGACATTGCACGTCATGACACGGGATTCAAAAGCAGGGGGCCAGCCCACTCCTAAATCGATGTCTATATAAGTACAAGAAACACGAAATATCATGTACTAATATACCAAGAAAGTCCAGGAATAACATCTCATGACAGGATCTAACGTATACTAGTCCGTGTACCATCGTGTCGGGAGTCAAGTAAGACACTACAACTGAATCGAATATAGCAGATATCAAGACAATGAAAACTATCAGTAAATGTACTCGTCTGTGGTCCTGAGCTGATAAGGTGAACAGACGCTCAGAGTAATCACAGACCTAAAATGAGATACTATAAGTCAAACAGGGTTTTATAATGAAAGGGAAACTAATTTAAGTCATGATATGCAAGTCTAAGTCAAACTAGGTCAAACTAGGTCAAACTGGGTCATACTAGATCATACTAGGTCACTGGAAGTCAATCCAAGTCAAACTAGGTCAAACGGGGTCAAAGGTTGACTTATAGTTGACTTTTGGTCAACTCTAGGTCAACCCTAGGTCAAACTAGTCTAATGTTGACAAACTGTTGACTTTCAGTCAACTGGTCAACTCTGGTTTGGTTTCGGTCAATTCTAGTCACTTATAGGCTAAGTTTGACTCTCGGTTGACTTTTGTTGACTTTTGGTCAAAATGGTCAATCGAAGTCAAAACTAGTCTAGGAGCACTATTTTTGACCATTACCAACCAAGGAAACCCAATCCTAACCATATCTTAAACCCTACCCACTTACCTTAGCTATAGGCAATCACCTACATTTACCCTTCACAAGGTAAATACCAATACCTTGCACATACCAAGGTAAACCACTCTAATCCTTGGAATACTAACCTAGGCTTCCTAGGATAGCTAGACACTAACCTATACTAACATTACCTACCATAAAATCCTAGTACCCAGCTCATCTAACCCATCTTATGGCACATGTTGATTATCTCAACATTACCTACCCTATAATATTCTAACATTAGCTAACCACTCACACACACCCACACAACCACCTAAGGGTTTTGGGACTGTTTTGAGTTGGAGTGGATGAGTGTATGTATGAATGAGAGGATAGGAGTGAATGTGTATAGGTGGAAGAATGGATGGATAAATTTGGATAGGTGAATGGAAGGGTGAATGTTTATGTGAATTTGGTTTGAATGGATGGGTAGATGAATGGATTGGTGAATGGTGGATATGGGGTGAATGAGTATTTGTGTGTATGATTGCATCTAATGATCTAATGAATGGAGGAAAGGGTGGATGGAAGAATGAATTTATGGAATGAATGGATGAGTATTTTGGAGTGAATGAATGAATGGATGGATGGAATGATGAATGAAAAATGAATGGATACAAAGGGGTGCAATGGGGCTCTCAAATGGGGTATTCCTGGCTGCCAATTAGGGCTGAAATGGGCTGCCCCCCATCCCGCTACACTGCTACTGCTGAAGCTAAAATCAGCAGCCCATGGGGGCTGTTTTCCCCCTACATACACTACAAAGCAGTGCTCAAACAGCTATATTTTGCAGCAGCAAAATGCTGCTACTGCAGCTCCAAATCAGTCCCCTGTGGGGACTGTTTTCTGCTCCTACTCCTGCTATATTTTGCAGCAGTGCACCCCCTCCTCATTCCCTTATTCTTCTTCTATCACTCTCTCAATCACTCTACACTCCCTACTCTCATTTCACTCTCAAACTCACCTCTCAATCTCACATACTCAACACTAATCCCCCACTCTTATACTCTCTCAACCACTCTCTCAATCTCAATATCTCGAAATCTCCACACTCCCATATGAATATATTAGACACACAATATAAACCAATATATATCACAAAATATATATATATATATATATATATATATATATATATATATATATATAGAGAGAGAGAGAGAGAGATACATATATACCTATAACAAATGATATATATATATATATATATATATATATATATATATATATATATATATATATATATATATATATATATATACATATAAAAATAGAATATGATACTATAAGATACCATGAAGAACACATTAAGAACAATATAAAAATCTGAGATTAAACACTAATAAAATCATTCACACAAAGACACAACCACTAGGTGTGTCCAAATTGGGGGTTTCCCACTAGGACACAATACAACACAAAGGACACACCTAGAAGTCTCCAAATGGACACAAATAGAGATACAACCATGGGGGTCATTCCTATGGGCTCAAAATAAACCTATATGCATGTAGGAAGGAAAATAGAGAAGAGATTATACCTCCCGGTAGATCGAATCTAGGAAAACTCCTCCCGATACGACACCGACACGTAGAGATCTCCAAATGGACGCGAACGAGTTCCAAAACCTCCCAAACTTGGCTAGCTCCTTCTCTTGCTTGAGTAAAGAAGAAATGAAGAGGATTGGGTGGAGAAAAGGATTGATTTGATGGTGAAATCAATGGAAACTCTTCTCAAAATTTGGGGAAGAACAAGAGAGAGAAAATGGAGTGGATAATGACAAAGTGGTTCATTCCTATCCCTACCCAAAGTGGCTGGCCACATAGTGTATAGGTGTCCCTTATGTGCAATGACTAAAAAGCCCCCACTTAACTATTTAATTAAAATTAGGAAAGGGTTTAAGGTTGAGGACAAATTAGTCATGTTTAAGTCTCTAATCCAACTAAACCTACCCATGAATAATTAGTCTAACCTACTAACTAAAAATAATGTCATATGGGCCATGCCTAACTAATGAGTGGGTCCCACTAGAGTCAAAACTACCCTGGGTCCCCGATACAAGTCGGATTGAGTTGAAATTCGAACCCGACTTAAATAACCCCAAAATAATATCATAAATAAATAAATAATTCCAAAATAACTCTAAAGTGGAAAATGACCAAAATACTCATGTTCATGAAAACTGGGGGTGACAAATCTATCCACCTTAAAAACATTTGTCCTCAAAATTAAAACCAAGATACACCGAAGTCACATGCAGAAACATAAAAATTATATCTCAGGGCTCGAAAAGATAAGAGAAACGCTCCCGCATGTCGTCCTCTCTCTCCCAGGTAGACTCACCTGTAGAGTGATGCCTCCATACAACACGAACCAAGGGTATAACCTGGTTCCGGAGCACCTTCTCCCTACGATCCAGAATCTCCACTGACTGTTCTGGATAATGAAGAGTAGGCCCCACCTCAATTGCGGAATAGTCCAATACATGGCTGGGGTCTACCACGTACCGTCTCAGCTGCGACACAAGGAACATGTTGTGCACCCTCTCTAGCGTAGGTGGCAAGTCTAGTCGATAAGCTACTGCACAGACCCTCTCCAGGATAGTGGAAGGTCCGATGTAGCGTGGACTAAGCTTCCCGCCTCTGCCAAAGTGAATCGTTTCCCGTGTCGGAGAAATCTTCAGGAACACCAAAGCACTAGCCTAGACATAAAACAAACTCAGCACACAGGATAAACAAAATCACAAGCATCACAAACAGGAACTGAAACTAACCTCGAACTCTAACGGTCTCCGGTGGATATAGGCCCAATATCGCTGCCTATCCTGAGCTACCCGAAGTCTGTCTCTAATCAACCTGACCTTCTCAGTTGCATCCACTACCATCTCCGGTCCAAGCAGTACTCTCTCGTCGACATCGTCCCATGACAAGGGAGTACGGCATCTTCGTCCGTATAGAGCCTCGAATGGTGACATCTCTATACTGGCCTAATAGCTGTTGTTATAAGCAAACTCTACCAGGTGAAGATGGTCCTCCCAAGAACCCTCGAGATCAAGCACACACGTGCGAAGCATATCCTCCAAAGTCTGGATAGTCCTCTCCGACTGCCCGTCTGTGTGGAGATGATAAGCGGTACTAAACTTGAGCGAGGTGCCCAAGCTAGCCTGCAAACTCCTCCAGAAGTGGGAAGTAAAACGGCTATCCCGGTCTGAAACTATGCTCACAAGAACCCTATCCAATCGCACGATCTGACAAACGTACAGCTCTGCCAGCCTCTCCGTAGACAACCCCACCTTGAAAGGCAAGAAGTGGGCCGATTTGGTCAATCTATCAACTATGACCCAAATCGCGTCTTTTCCTCTAGGAGATCGTAGAAGTCCGGACACAAAGTCCATGGTGATGTGCTCCCACTTCCACTCAGGAATGAGTAGTGGCTGTAGCAACCCACCAGGCCTCTGTCTCTCGGCCTTCACCTGCTAACATACCAAGCAGCGAGATACAAACTGAGCTACCTCGTGCTTCATGCCGTACCACCAAACGTGCTCCCTCCGATCTCTGTACATCTTGTTGGCCCC
This sequence comes from Iris pallida, assembly GCA_029216955.1. NCBI lineage: Eukaryota > Viridiplantae > Streptophyta > Magnoliopsida > Asparagales > Iridaceae > Iris > Iris pallida. Next base: position 667,164 of record JANAVB010030814.1, on the reverse strand, counting down.
AGGATAAATAGAGTACTGAGAGCGATGTGCCTCCTGAAGAACCTCCTCTTGAAGCTCTCCATTCGGAACGCACAGTCTAGCACCGTGCCGCAGCGATCCATCTTCGGCAATAGAGAAATCGTCAAGCAACCCTGCCCGCATCTGCTCCCTGATGCTCCTCAAGGCAACATCATCATATTGTGCTGATCTGACTCTGTTCATCAACTCAGACTGAATCTGTAAGCCCCACATCTGCATCTCTATGCCCGAAATAATCACCTCGATTCCCAAATTGTCCAGGTCAGCCAAAAGTTGATGATCTGCCGTCAGATACATAGCTACTGGATACCTGCTCAAGGCATCTGCAACTACGTTGGCCTTTCCTGGATGGTACTGCAAGGCAATATTAAAATCCTTCATCAGCTCAAGCCAACGTCTCTGTCGCATGTTCAGCTTCTTCTGAGTGAACACGTACTTCAAGCTCTTGTGATCATTGAAGATCTCAACCCGCTCTCCATACAAGTAGTGTTTCCACAACTTCAAGGCAAAAATAACAGCGACCAACTCCAGATTGTGAGTCGGGTAGTTCTTCTCATGAGGACGTAACTGCCTAGATGCATAGGCAATCACCTTCCCGTGCTGCTGAAGAACACAACCCAAACCCCTGCCAGAAACGTCGTTGTAGATCGAAAAACCACTGGTCCCAGACGGTAATGTCAAGATCGGAGCTGATGTCAACCTCTTCTTCTGCTCATCGAAGACGGCCTGACACTCCTCAGTCCAGACGAACTCCATGTCCTTCTTAGTGAGTCTAGTCATCGGCTCCGTAATCTGCGAGAAGTCCTGGAGGAACTTCCGATAGTATCCAGCCAAACCCAGAAAGCTCCGAATCTCGGCAACTGAACTGGGTATAGACCAAGACTCTACCGCTGTAATCTTCTTCTGGTCTACTGAGATCCCGTGCTCGGTCACAACATGACCCAAGAACTCGACCTGGTCCAGGAAGAACTCGCACTTTGAAAGCTTCTCGTACAACTGTTCCTTTCTCAGAGTCTCGAGCACAATCCTCAGATGCTCCTCATGCTCCTCCGGCATCTTCGAGTAGACCAAGATGTCATCTATGAAGACCACCATGAACTTGTCAAGGTAATGATGGAATACCTTGTTCATCAAGTTCATGAACACTGTTGGGGCGTTGGTCAATCCAAATGGCATGACAGTAAACTCGTACTGGCCGTACCGAGTCCGAAAAGCCGTCTTCGGAACGTCTTCCCGCTTTACCTTCAGCTGATGATAACCGGACCTCAGGCCTATCTTCGAAAACACCTTCGTACCGTTCAACTGATCGAACAAGTCATCAATCCTCAACAACGGGTACTTGTTCTTGATAGTGAGGTTGTTGAGTGCCCTGTAATAGATATACATGCGTATCGTACCATCCTTCTTCGGTACAAACAGAACTGGCGCTCCGCAAGGTGATAAACTGGATCTGATGAATCCCTTGTCCTGTAGCTCGTCGACTTGCTTTTTCAGCTCTGCCAACTCGCTGTTGTTGACCCTACAGACGTACTGCGAAATAGGCTCAATACCTGGCACTAAGTCTATAGAGAACTCAACGTCTCTATCTGGCGGCATCCCAGGCAACTCCTCAGGAAAAATATCCATAAAATCAGCTATCAATGGATGCGGCAATGCCTGTCCCACCAGCAAAGCTCTACAGAACCCATCTTCCGGCTTAGCTACTCCCCTGGCAAACACAATCTCTGGCTCTCCTGGCGGCCTAAACAGAACCCTACCTCCTCTATTGTCTATACTAGCATGGTGCATACTCAACCAGTCCATTCCGAGTACCATGTCATACCTCGGAAGGGGCATTACGAGCAAGCACGTGCTTAAATCCTGGCCTCCTAAAGTAACTCTCTGCCCCTTGCAGATATTATTAACCAGGATGATGCCTTCCTCGGTCAATATCTTACAAGTCCTACCCATATACTCAGCAATAATGTTGTGTCTCAGAGCAAAGAAAACAGACACAAAACTATGAGTGGCACCAGAATCAAACAAGGTAAAAGCAAAAAAAGAATCAAGGAGAACGTGACCTGCCACAACATCACCTACTGGCTCTGCCTCCTCCTCTGCTGTCAAGGTGAACACTCTGCCCACAGGTGCTCCCCTCTGGTGTTGTACAAAGCGCTGCTGTTGGGCCTGAAGTGGAGGACCTCTCTGATGAACTCCTGGTCCTCTAGCCTGCTGCACTCAGTCCTGGCCTCCTCGGACTCCACGAAGATGGCAATCCGTCAGCTGGTGGTCGGGCACCCCACAGTATAGACAGACGCCCAACCTCCTCCTACAGGCCTCTCGAGTGTGCCCTGGCTTCCCGCAGAAAGCGCACTGAGTAGCCTGTCTCTGGCCCTGTCCCTGGTGCTGCTGGGCACGCGCTGGTGCCTGCTGAAACTGTAATTGAGGCTGCTGCTGAAACTGCCTCTGCTGGAAATGAGGGTGCTTCGCCGGCCCCGCACTCGAGCTCGCTCCTAGAACATCGTTACCCCTCTTCGGCTTGAGACCGAAGTCCTCCTCTGCTATCTGGGCCTCCATCAGAATCTGCACGAAGGTCGCATCACATCGCCCGGAAGTACGAGTGCGAACTACATGGATAAGACCCCTCCAAAACTTACGGGCCTTATACCCCTCATTCTGTATCAGATCTGGTGCGAACCTACTCAGACGGAAGAACTCCGCCGAATACTCGTCCACCGACGAGTTCCCCTGCACCAAACAGATAAACAGTCCCTCCAAAGCTGTCAAAGCCACATCGGGGTTGAACTTCTCCTTAAAGAGCCACCTAAATTTCTTCCAAGTTAAACCCCTCACCGACGCATGAGGATCCGTGCGAAACCAAGTCAGGGCTATATCGAAAAACTGGCTCGCCGTAGACGTCACCCAAAGCCCTTTCGGGACTTCTGCTAACTCCAGGCTCCTCTGGACATCCTCCAACTAGTCATCCACGTACAGGATACCCTCGGTACCCTTGAACTCCCTCGGGTTCATCTTCCTGAAATCTTGGCATGTGCCAGGCCTCCACTGACCCTGCTGCTAAACTGGGGCACCCTGAACTGTACCCTACACAACCCTCTCTACTGCTGCCATCGCCAGCTGGTGGGAGTTCTCCATGCTCTGCCGTAACACCTCTGTCTGGCGGTGGGATGCGTCAGCCTGATGCTGCTGTGCCTCTGTCTGGGCCCTCTGGGTCTGCAACATCTGTTGTAGAAGGGCCATCATCTACTGTGCATCAGTCGGTAGCAGAGGCAGCGGTGGAAGAGTCTCAGGAATGACTATGGACGGTCCCGCTGCTGGAGGTGGAAGACCTCCTGGAACCGTCGGTGCTACTCCCGCCTGAAGGCCAGGAACTGAGGTGGCAGCTCCCTCAACTGCAGCGACCGTAACCGGAGGTGGAGGTCCTACCGGATCGGGCCTCTCCAGAACAGTACTAGGTCCTACTGCCTGAGAGCGAGTAATCGTCATCTTGAGGATAGATTGAAACAAGGAATCAATATGGCACATGATAGGGAATATCAAAGTAGGACAATTAAATTCTATACAAAAGAGTTGTCATAGTAATCAAAAGATAAAAAATTTCCTAAAATGTGATTGAGTAACTCCTATCATATCCTAGATCCTACGTCCTAATTGTAGGCTCGTAATTAGTACTCTAAGTCGAGCACCATTACGAGATCGTACTAATTGCGGCACAGACCTGCATGGGCCACCACAAAAACATGTCACGACCCGCACCCTGATGAGGGGCACGAGCACGTGGTTACGTCCAGCCTACGCCGTAGAATCGGCGGTAGAACGCTGTATATAAGGTCTGTAAATACTACGACTAAACAGTATAAAGGTACCTGTACAGTATATACACTCCGAATGGAGGTAACATAGCAATACAGTCTCAATCACAAAATAAAACTAAGGTAGATAGCATGGAAAGGGAATATGATAGATAAAAATAGAAAATAAGTTCAAGATCCAACACAAGCCCAAAGCTATACACAATATCACAGAGTCACAGAATATAATATAAAATACTACAATCTGAAAGTACTAGCTGGATCGCAGTCCAGGCAAACCTAACTAAGCTACACTACTCTGGATGTGCAAAGTCTAGTGGCTCTACTATCAAGCCACGGTCCTGGACTACTCCATCTAACCCGTCCCCATAATAGGTCGGGCAATCTATCTCAGAATCATCTGTAATATATCAACGGTATCCTATCAGGAAAATGAGCAAGTACAAATACTAATAGCAGTTCCATATGAATTGACAAATTCTATAAGAGACAGTATAATAAAATACAAGACAAAGATATAGGATGACTTGGGAACCATTCGGAAGCTGAGTTACAACCCTTAAACCAAACAAGGACCGGGGTTGTAACCCTTCTCCCGAACAGAACTTAGTCTCCAATCAAGGTATAGCATAAAGGCATGTAGAACATGTGAGTAAATGAATATCATAGCTTGGTAAAAAAAGTACTGAAAGTAGAACTGAGCAGGATATAAGATACGATAAATAAATATAAAATGTGCCTTGAATTATTAGAGCGATATGTGATCGACTTTAGGTATGTTACAAGACAGGTTAACCACTAGGCCCGACAATCACACGAAAATCTCTGGAAAGGGTCATGCCAGCCAACCTGGATAAGAAGCACACGGAGAAATTTGCTACACCCTACGTGAGGTGAGAGTGGCGTAAGCATAATAGTGACAGGAGGCTTTGATCACATAACCCCTAATAATTCCCCCATTCCCGAATAGTATCACGGATCCGGACATGGCACGTCATGACACGGGATTCAAAAGCAGGGGGCCAGCCCACTCCCAAATTGATGTCTATATAAGTACAAGAAATACGAAATATCACATACCAATATACCAAGAAAGTCCAGGAATAACATCTCATGACAGGATCCGACGTATACTAGTCCGTGAACCATCGTATCGGGAGTCAAGTAAGACACTACAACTAAATCGGATATAGCAGATATCAAGACAATAAAAACTATTAGTGAATGTACTCGCCTGTGGTCCTGAGCTGATAAGGTGAACAGACGCTCAGAGTAATCACAGACCTAAAATGAGATACTATAAGTCAAACAGGGTTTTATAATGAAAGAAAAACTAATTTAAGTCATGATATGCAAGTCTAAGTCAAACTAGGTCAACCTAGGTCAAACTGGGTCATACTAGATCATACTAGGTCAATGGGAGTCAATCCAAGTCAAACTAGGTCAAACGGGGTCAAAGGTTGACTTACAGTTGACTTTTGGTCAACTGGTCAACCCTGGTCAACTCTGGTCAACTCTAGGTCAAACTAGTCTAATGTTGATCAACTGTTAACTTTCAGTCAACTGGTCAACTTTGGTTTAGTTTCGGTCAATTCTAGTCACTTATAGGCTAAGTTTGACTCTCGGTTGACTTTTGTTGACTTTTGGTCAAAATGGTCAATCGAAGTCAAAACCAGTCTAGGAGCACTATTTCTGACCATTACAAACCAAGGGAACCCAATCCTAACCATATCTTAAACCCTAAACCACTTACCTTAGCTATAGGCAATCACCTACATTTACCCTTCACAAGGTAAATACCAATACCTTGCACATATCAAGGTAAACCACTCTAATCCTTGGAATACTAATCTAGGCTTCCTAGGATAGCTAGACACTAACCTATACTAACATTACCTACCATAAAATCCTAGTACCCAGCTCATCTAACCCATCTTATGGCACATGTTGATTATCTCAACATTACCTACCTTATAATATTCTAACATTAGCTAACCACTCACACACACCCACACAACCACCTAAGGGTTTTAGGACTGTTTTGAGTTGGAGTGGATGAGTGTATGTATGAATGAGAGGATAAGAGTGAATGTGTATAGGTGGAAGAATGGATGTATGAATTTGGATAGGTGAATGGAAGGGTGAATGGATATGTGAATTTGGTTTAAATGGATGGGTAGATGAATGGATTGGTGAATGGTGGATATGGGTGAATGAGTATTTGTGTGTATGATTGCATCTAATGATCTAATGAATGGAGGAAAGGGTGGATGGAAGAATGAATTTATGTAATGAATGAAAGAATGAATGGATGAGTATTTTGGAGTGAATGAATGAATGGATGGATGGAAAGATGAATGGAAAATGAATGGATACAAAGGGGTGCAATGGGGCTGTCAAATGGGGTGTTCATGGCTACCAATTGGGGCTGAAATGGGATGTCCCCCATCCCCTCTACACTGCTACTGCTGAAGCTAAAATCAGTAGCCTATGGGGGCTGTTTTCCCCCCTACATACACTGCAATGCAGTGCTCAAACTGCTGCATTTTGCAGCAGCAAAATGCTGCTACTGCAGCTCCAAATCAGTCCCCTGTGGGGACTAATTTCTGCTCCTACTGCAGCTGCATTTTGCAGCAGTGCACCCCATCATCATTCCCTCATTCTCCCTCTTTCACTCTCTCAATCACTCTACACTCCCTACTCTCATTTCACTCTCAAACTCACTCTCAATCTCACATACTCAACACTAATCCCCTACTCTCATACTCTCTCAACCACTCTCCCAATCTCAATATCTCGAAATCTCCACACTCCCATATGAATATATTAGACACACAATATACACGAATATATATATATCACACTATATATATATATATATATATATATATATATATATATATATATATATTTATATATATATATATCATTTGTTATAGGTATATATGTATCTATATATATATGTATAGATACATAATACATATATATATAGATACATATATACCTATAACAAATATATATTGTCGAACGTATACAGTATTTGCATGTATATTTCGAGTCACAAATATATATTGCCGAACGTATATACACTAAATATGTTAACAATGTCTGTTTCAGCATCCGGAGACGTTTGCGGGAGTTTAGATTTTGTGACTCTTTGATTGACGTGTTGTTTGTGGGACATGTTGCTACCACCAGGCAAATATATATTGCCGAACGTATACAGTATTTGCATGTTTTTTTTCCTAATGTACTTCTTTCTATATGGTTACATGGTTCTCATATTATGATTGGTTTGTCATCGACTGCTTTACTTGTTTTCTAGATTTACGTGCACGTATAGGATATTATTCATTTCCTTTGCTTGTCTATTGGTCTTCTTCGTGTTTATCGTGTCTCGTAATAGAGTTGTCAGTTCTACGCCATGTTTTCTTGACTTAACATGATATTGATCGACTTGAACTTGGACTTGAATTGACTAGTGACATTCTATAGATTGGGAGTATCTTACGTTATACTACAATCTATAGGATTTTACTTGACCCATGTATTTCCTTTAGGGTGTGTTTGGTAGGAGGGAAAAGTGGAAGGAAGGAAAATAGAGGAGGGAAAAGTGAAGGGAAAGATTCATTTTCTCTTGTTTGGTATGGAAGAAAAATGAGAAGGAAGGAAAAGTGGAGGGATTAGTTTTCCTTCATAACCTAAGAAATCCAATCCCCCCAAAAGTGGGAGGAAAAGTGGAAGAAAAAGTAAAGGCTTGTATTAATTAACAATTATACCCCCATATTAATCATTATTTAAAAATTATTTATGAAGTCAAATGGTAAATAAGTGTTTTTAGTTGAGGGTAGAATTGGTAAATCCTATATTTTTTACTTTCTTTCCTTCCACTTTTTCTTTCATACCAAACAAAGGAAAATGAATCTCTTATCTTTTCCATCCTTGCTACCAAACACAAAGGAAGGAAATAATCTTTCCTTTCCATATGGAAGGAAAATGAATCCTTATCTTTTTTTTTTCCTCCACTTTTCCATCTTTCCTACCAAATACAGCCTTAGGAGATAAGATTGGTACTAGGATTGACTTTTCTCGATTATGAGTATCTTGCATTGTACTACGGTCTATAGGAGTTACTCGATTGATTGTTAGCCAAGTCTAGTATTACATTTTTTACATGACATGTCGTTCTTAGATGTTCTTCTTACACTGCTCTTATCTTTCATACATGTTACTGTTATAGTAGTAGGCATGTTTTTATGTATCTTGCTAGTCCCATGAGGACCTGATGATCTCTTCAGGTAGCTGATTGTAAGGAGTTAGTTAGTTGGTAATGATGATAGATGATTACATCTGCAGGATTCAGGTATTTGCTAGTGATATTACTTTGTTATCCTCTCATGCGTTATATTCCTTATCATAATATATTCTGCTTGTTAGCCTAGTTTATAGAGTCATGTTATTTATCTGGTGTCTAATCGAACATACATGCTAGTGGTCTGCAGACCATGAACCATAACGTTCATCCTTGCTTTAGATTCTTCTTGTGGATTGAGATATAGTTACACTTGCCAAATTAGACATGATACCCTATTCTGGACAGCGTATACGTATTCGAGTTGGGCTGGAGTCCGCTTGATACATAGCTGGCTTGCTCACGCGTTCGCATCCCGAAAAGCGGGTGTGGGTCGTGACAAGTTTTTTTGGTGGCCCATGCAGGTCAAAGCATATCGTATCGGTTACGTAACTGTACAGATACGAGCCTGCGAATATGATTAAAACCTTAGAAATCTCTGTAACGCCCCAGTCCCAAAATACTTAGGACTAAGTATGTAGACATGCCAGCTGTATACATACGAAGTATTCTCCAATGTATAAAACCCCCGTATGTATACATAAGCTGTAAAATACAGTAAAACCATGATAACTAAATCTCATCCACAAAATCAGAAGAATAATGATATAAATCAACTCAAGAATTTGTCACTTATATATGTAGTTGGACGGAGACAAATCCACTACAAACTATTTTAAAAGAGAGAAATATACAAGGAAAGGATAGATGAAAATGACAAGACGAACCAAGGGTAATCATCTTTGAAGGACTGGAGAAGATCACGGCCTTGGCTAGAACACCTGCGAAAAGTCATAAAGCACACACCTGGAGAGATAAACAGGTCCTCAGAGGGACGTAACAAGATACATAAAGAACATGCCACATAACTGAATATATATAACGTGTCATAAATCACAAGTAAAGTAAACAGTCCCAATCGTAACAAGATCCAATATATCATCATCGAAATAGCGGACTACCCCTACCACCAAACAAGGACAAGGGGTAGTACACTATACCGTGATGCGACATTGTCCCAAGCTACTATTGGAACGGGTGATATGACATTGACGAGGGTTACGTGACCATTATAATGGGTTTATGCAGTTAAGCACAAACCTTCAACGCATGGGCACTCTGGCCACAGGAGCAAGAACTCAGGTATGGTCCCACCAGGATACCATGGACCTCAAAGCATAACATTCATCGAATGTCAGAGGCTAGCAGAAAATCAGGTATCAAGATCCAGGACCGTATCTCCAGCGAAGATAACCGACAATAATAGAAAAATACATATGTGGCCCATACGTTAAGGAACTGTTCTTCCCATCCAATGCCTAGTAGAGTCACATCCATGACTCATATACCTCTACTAACTGCCAAGTCTCCTAACATGCCTCTATTAGCAGTTAGCCATAACGCATGTGCACAGGTGAACAGCCATCACGCAAGTACCTCTACATGCCACTTATCTCACACATACCTCGTGGTACAAGTGTGTCAAGGTTTATGTTATACACTACAAATGGTAGTCCCTTAACTCTAGGTCCATATGCAATCAAAGGATAATAAGTAAAGTAAAGCTAATATCACTGAACAAGCAATAAATCAGGAACAGTAATAATGGTACAACTACAAAATTGGAAATAACAAATAGTGATATACAAATACCAAAAATGTAGACTCAATATAAGCAGCAACTATGGCAAGGTATCTTGCCTGAGGTTGTGTGCAAAGGGCGACGTCCAATAGCTCGAACTGTCAGAATAGTGAAACAATAAAAGCCAAGTCCTGCATACGTCCTCAGATGCTGAAATAAACACCACGAAAATGTTTGGAATATAACATATGTCTAGGAAATGCCTGTCTAAAAGTTTAATTCTGGAACAGGGACAAAATCATAATTTTGGGTCAAAATGATGTCCGTCGTTGAATCCATTTTGCACCGAAATGCGTGCCAGAATCTACGGTCTCTAAAGTCGTCAAACTATTTATCTACAGGTTCGGTTTGAGGAGACGAACCTAACCGTATGTGCAAAGTTGGATTCCGGTGAGCCGTGCACAAAATCACCCGTTGGATCGAGTCGCGGGCCCACCAAATAGGCGTTCCGATCAACCTTCTCAGAATCGGACCAAACTTGGCATACAAGACCAGAAAAATGATACGATCCTGTTGGCGCAAGTTTCTTCTTGATACGACGAACGTACATGTAGTTATGGCCAAGTTTGCAAAAGGTCGATACGGGGGTATCTCGACGGATACGCACTGATTTCGTCGCGCATGCGCAACGAAATCGAGTTCCGTCAGTTCCCATACGTCGGCAACATCCATACGCGCCTTCCGATGTGTATAGTGTACGACCACATCGCCCGGTTTGTCGGGGCGCACGCCGTATCGGGAAAAGTTTTCTAAATCTCACAGTTTTAAACTAATTTTTTATGACTTTTATTCATAAATAACTTTGCATTAGATTAATGAAATCACGAACTATAAAAGGGGTTTCATTCATGTATATGTTGTCTATAATCATGTTCAATTGGATTTTCGAAAACTCTAATAGAGAGTTCATAATCCGGCTTTCAAGGTGAGGGTTTGGGACAGCCTTACGCTCTGTTTTTGAGATAGTTTTTACTCGAGTTAGCATTGAGTTTCTGTTCAGATCGTTTAATGATAATCAAATCTAATTACTGAGTTGGTTAAAGGGTTGATTAGGCTATCCAGAACATTTTTCGGATCAAAAAATTATTGAGTGTATTGGGAGAACAAGGATGTATAAGTGCAGTACCTTACTGCTAGGTGCTGCTGTTGCTGTCGATCGCTGCTGCGCCGCTGTGCGCGCTGGGGCGACGGCCAGGGTCGCCGGGGCGCGAGAGGCTGGCGACCAGGTCGGGGGTGGTTGAGAAGTTTCGGGGGCTAGGGTTTGCGTGAACTCTCCCCCATCTCTTTGTCGTGATATAGCGCATGGTTGTGTGGTTGCGGGTATTTTGGGGTAAAGCATCTCACGAGATTTTCTAATCTCGTGAGATTTTGGGGGTTTATATTTTCTTTTCTTTTTTTTATTTCTTTTTTTAATTACCTATATATAACCCAATCCTTTTCCTATCAATACAAAATACCAAAAATAATTGAAATAGCAATTTAGATAAATTCCTAAAAATCTAAAACATTTTCTACTATATTTTCCAATAATTTTGCACATATCATTTTATATTACAAAGATTATAACTCTATATATCACATATAATTAGTATACTCTATCTATCAAATGCATTTTTAAAAAAATATAAATATCTTTTTACAAGAAATTAAATAAATAATTCATTACCAAATATGGCATTCACTTGCCATATGCTAGTATAAAATTTATAAACTACACCTAAGCTATTAAATTGTTTTCAATGGATATTTCGGGTATCAAAATAATAAATAAAAATTTCCAAATAATATTTCTGAAATATTAAAAAAATATTTTGTACACATTTTTTACCTTCTACCATTATAACATGACAAAAAAATTTATTAAATCTAATACAAGGTTGTTGCTCATATAAATACTTAAAATTTATACAAAAATAAAATAATCCTAAAATTAATAAAAATAAAATAATTGGGGGTTTACGTCCTACCCAACTTATAAAAAATTTATCCTCCAAATTAAAATAAAACTCAATATAGAACAATATAATGAAGCTAAATACGAATGAAAAGTAGGTACATCGAACTATAACTCAATTTCTGAAAAGATAGATGAGGTAGCTATATTAGGAACCCAAATTGGTACTATATTCTACAAGGTGGGGTATTCTTAGTCTTGCATGGATCATGGGTATTTAGTTCATTTGAGGGAATGGGCCAGTATTGCATGGTTAAAAATCAAATGGGATGAAAATGGGCATCCGTGGTTTGTTCTAAGGTAATTGGGCCATATATGTGGTGTAATTGAAATGGGGCAAAAGAAGGTAGGTTTGTGTAAGACATGTATGTCATGGGTGTAGAGTAACTTGTCTAGCTCATGAGTGAGAACTTTGTCGAAAGGAAAAGGCTAGTGTTGTGCTTAAATTATCAAAATTACGGTCGAAGGTATCAATGATACGGATATGAGTCGACGTTATGAACCATTGATTTATTAGTCTAATTGGAACCAATCATTTCTAACCACTTGCTAATTCCAAGAATCTTATGTTTCTTAGAGAGGCTTGCGATCTATTTGCCTCAAAAATTTTGCTCTTGATTTAAACAAAAATGATTCTATGATTGACTTGAAGAATTTAGGTTGCAATCTGTTACCGTAGTTATCTAAACGCACGAGAAAAGGGATATAAAATGCAAAATAAAAGATCGTTTCATAAATTCCAAACAGATGAAAGAACGGTCACGATTGTAATCCCATTCTGAGAGGTAGAGTATAATAATTTCAATGTTCTACCCAACTTATAGATGCTGGTTAATAGGGGAAAGCACAGTAATAGGACTTCTAAGAAGGTCAAATTTCAAGGAGGTATATGGAAGTATGAGGTATTTCCAATCATAGTCACAGACTCTATAGGAAGTCTAGGTATTATATATTTAATATGGCCCTATATTGACTATGTTTGGTCAAGACAGTAGGAAGGTCTTTATGTAATGCCCCGCTCTGCACGAGGTATTTGGTTGGCTTGTTGGATGGGATCAGAACGTTGGACCGTGACTTATGTTGGAGATCAGGAGAATTGAGACTGATGCAGTCTTTCTTAGCTGGCTAGATGGAATGGGTATTGGAATGTGGCTCCCTGGTGGAGCTACGCTTGATGAGATTGGAGTAGGAAGACCGTAAGTGGAACTGTCCTCCTTCTTCCTTATTCCTGCATGCTTAATAAATAGAATAATGTGATACTATGAATAAGTCCCTAATGTCCCTTACCTTGAATGTTGAATAATTGTGATGCGATGCTTTAGTTGCTAATTCGATAGAGATTCATATGCTGGGAATCCTTGAATGAATAACACATGAACTTTGAATTACTGAACGAATCACACTCGAACCACTAATGTAACATGATGCCTGAGATTGAATCGATAATGTCCCTGATGCTTAAGATGGATGAAATGAATGAATCACTTGAATGATGAGATGCTGCGTGAATGATACATGAGAAAAGAATTGAATATGTTATGGTTTCTATAAAATAAATGAAATGCTACAGGTCCCTTTGAAATGAATAAATACTGTTGTTCCTCCTTAGAAGGAACAAATGAGAAATGTTGCAATGAAGCAATGAATGAGAATTGATGAGGCTTGGGATCGTTGAGATCACCAAATGAAATGATGGTAATGTTGGGAATGAATAAGTCATTGAACATGACTTGAATGAGATAAATGATGATGCACTGTTGTCTTTACTTCAATATTTTACCATGCATTTTATGTTCACGATTGAGATGGACACGCATTCGCATGGTCATAGGACAACTTATGCATAAGTGATGGGGATATATTTTCTCGGACGGTACCCCGGGACGTTAGGGCGACCGATCCGGCCTAGGAGAAAACATTGGCGTGCCAGTAGGGGCACGGGTTCTGCGAGGCATCCTTTGGGGCTAGCTACCTTCTCTGGAGTCATCGCATTACCAACGAAGACCTATATGGCAACGTCCGTATGGTTAAACACCAGTGACCATGTAGTCAGGATGCATGCTAATGAATGTCTTATGCAGGCAGAGTAAGTATATCTGCTAACCTGTATTTGATGCAGGTATGAGGGAGTCGGCTATCGGTAAGAAATCACTTAAATGTGAAAATTCAATATCTGTATTGGTTTAACTTGCATGCTTACGTTCCAAATAAGTTTGATGATGCTGTATGTAGCCTTTCAGTATGAGATCCTGCTTAATATGTTAAGTTCAGTATGCTAAGAAAGATGCCTTGCTAATCATTTCTCAATCACAACATACATGCTAAGTGATGTTTGAAGTGAGAACTGTCATAATATTTAAGATGTTAATGTTAACGATGCCTCAATGATGCCTTTTCATGATAACACCTAGTATGCCTCAATGATGCCTTTGCATGATAACACCAAGAATGTTAAAAAGATATGTCCACATGAATGCTACAAAGAATATGTTTACATGTTTCACTCTGATTATTGCCTACGAACTGTAAACTGATGCTAGGCCCCAAGTAGAAAGACCATTCTAATAATGTTTGCTTAAATGATCACTTTAAATGTTGGTTTATGCGAGTGGGTTGGATTCTACTCGCCAGTGCATAGATGATGTGCTGACCCACGTTTTGTGGGCAGGTGCTCTTGCTTGGAATATTCTACACACGAAGATTGGCTTGATTGGTTCCGCGGCATCGAAGATTTGTTGGGCATACAGAAGCTCTCCTTGTACAAGATGATGTCTTTTGTTTATAAAGGGCATAATGTATGGAACATTGTAATCAGTTGTACCAGTGAGATTGTAAGCCAAGTCGGTATATCGAGTTGTCATCCATTGTATCCAAAAATCAAATGTAAGCTGTATAGCATTGTTCAGTTGGTTTCCAATGTAAAGAGAGATGTACTGTAATCATTGTACTTCAATACAAGTCTTGTACTCTTCTTCAATTATCAATAAAGAGAATAAAGTTCTATATATCTCTGTGTGGCTTCAAGTTACTCTTTTTCTCCGCTGCTATAAAGAAGTGATGTACTTCTATTCAATGAGAAAGATTGTCCTCACTAACTTCAATTTGTCTGCTTCTGCCGCTGCGATATGTTTCTATTTGAAGATAATCGATTATGTACCATCTTTGCCTAGTACAAGTACAATACCAGACTTGTACGGCATCACGCCCAAGCGAGGACGATCGATTCCAAGAGATAAAATATGTGAAGAAATGACTCAACGAATCGGGGCGTGACAAATTGGTATCAGAGTGGGCTGAAATGAATATTGAATTGAAGCTGAATGAGTAACTCATTGTGATTAAGTGAATCTAGTAGATGAGTTGTTTTATTAAGTTTCGAGGACGAAACTTTTTCTGAGTGGTATATTATGTAATGCCCCGCTCTGCACGAGGCATTTGGTTGGCTTGTTGGATGGGATCAGAACGTTAGACCGTGACTTATGTTGGAGATCAGGAGAATTGAGACTGATGCAGTCTTTCTTAGCTGGCTATATAGAATGGGTATTGGAATGTGGCTCGCTGGGGGAGCTACGCTTGATGAGATTGGAGTAGGAAGACCGTTATATAAGGCAAGTGGAACTGTCCTCCTTCTTCCTTATTCCTGTATGCTTAATAAATAGAATAATGTGATACTATGAATAAGTCCCTAATGTCCCTTACCTTGAATGTTGAATAATTGTGATGCGATGCTTTAGTTGCTAATTCGATAGAGATTCATATGCTGGGAATCCTTGAATGAATAACACATGAACTTTGAATTGCTGAACGAATCACACTCGAACCACTAATGTAACATGATGCCTGAGATTGAATCGATAATGTCCCTGATGCTTAAGATGGATGAAATGAATGAATCACTTGAATGATGAGATGCTTCGTGAATGATACATGAGAAAAGAATTGAATATGTTATGGTTTCTATAAAATAAATGAAATGCTACAGGTCCCTTTGAAATGAATAAATACTGTTGTTCCTCCTTAGAAGGAACAAATGAGAAATGTTGCAATGAAGCAATGAATGAGAATTGATGAGGCTTGGGATCGTTGAGATCACCAAATGAAATGATGGTAATATTGGGAATGAATAAGTCATTGAACATGACTTGAATGAGATAAATGATGATGCACTGTTGTCTTTACTTCAATATTTTACCATGCATTTTATGTTCACGATTGAGATGGACACGCATTCGCATGGTCATAGGACAACTTATGCATAAGTGATGGGGATATGTTTTCTCGGACGGTACCCCGGGACGTTAGGGCGACCGATCCGGCCTAGGAGAAAACATTGGCGTGCCAGTAGGGGTACGGGTTCTGCGAGGCATCCTTTGGGGCTAGCTACCTTCTCTGGAGTCATCGCATTACCAACGAAGACCTATATGGTAACGTCCGTATGGTTAAACACCAGTGACCATGTAGTCAGGATGCATGCTAATGAATGTCTTATGCAGGCAGAGTAAGTATATCTGCTAACCTGTATTTGATGCAGGTATGAGGGAGTCGGCTATCGGTAAGAAATCACTTAAATGTGAAAATTCAATATATGTGTTGGTTTAACTTGCATGCTTACGTTCCAAATAAGTTTGATGATGCTATATGTAGCCTTTCAGTATGAGATCCTGCTTAACATGTTAAGTTCAGTATGCTAAGAAAGATGCCTTGCTAATCATTTCTCAAACACAACATACATGCTAAGTGATGCTTGAAGTGAGAACTGTCATAATATTTAAGATGTTAATGTTAACGATGCCTCAATGATGCCTTTTCATGATAACACCTAGTATGCCTCAATGATGCCTTTGCATGATAACACCAAGAATGTTAAAAAGATGTCCACATGAATGCTACAAAGAATATGTTTACATGCTTTACTCTGATTATTTCCCACGAACTGTAAACTGATGCTAGGCCCCAAGTAGAAAGACCATTCTAATAATGTTTGCTTAAATGATCACTTTAAATGTTGGTTTATGCGAGTGGGTTGGATTCTACTCGCCAGTGCATAGATGATGTGCTGACCCACGTTTTGTGGGCAGGTGCTCTTGCTTGGAATATTCTACTCACGAAGATTGGCTTGATTGGTTCCGCGGCATCGAAGATTTGTTGGGCATACAGAAGCTCTCCTTGTACAAGATGATGTCTTCTGTTTATAAAGGGCATAATATATGGAACATTGTAATCAGTTGTACCAGTGAGATTGTAAGCCAAGTCGGTATATCGAGTTGTCATCCATTGTATCCAAATATCAAATGTAAGCTGTATAGCATTGTTCAGTTGGTTTCCAATGTAAAGAGAGATGTACTGTAATCATTGTACTTCAATACAAGTCTTGTACTCTTCTTCAATTATCAATAAAGAGAATAAAGTTCTATATATCTCTGTGTGGCTTCAAGTTACTCTTTTTCTCCGCTGCTATAAAGAAGTGATGTACTTCTATTCAATGAGAAAGATTGTCCTCACTAACTTCAATTTGTCTGCTTCTGCCGCTGCGATATGTTTCTATTTGAAGATAATCGATTATGTACCATCTTTGCCTAGTACAAGTACAATACCAGACTTGTACGGCATCACGCCCAAGCGAGGACGATCGATTCCATGAGATAAAATATGTGAAGAAATGACTCAACGAATCGGGGCGTGACATTGGTCAAGTATATTCAGAAGCAAGTTGGTACCGAAGGATGCATAACATAGGCTACAAGAGATGCAGTTGCGAAATCTATGGGAGGAGAATTAGTGAGCCAAGAGGTGGAGCCTACATAACATAGGTGAGGGCCTATTTCATCAAGTTTGGTTTTTATAGTCCAAATATGGCGATAGGGCTATGATGGGTTTTACTGAGTCTCAATAGGTTCCCTAACTGGACTTCAATCCTTGATTGCATGTACTTTAAATTTTAATCTATAGTGGCTAGACAAAATTTTGTAGAATTTTAAACCATCCCTACTAGTTTAGGGTAATGTAGAATAGGTTCAAATTCAAGTGGTTGGGCAAATTTCCCGTCGGGTTGGTAGAATAGGTTCTGTAAGTCATGATATGCGCCTTCCGTAACTTTTGTGTTTATGTGGCACAAGAAGACTCAATCGAGTGGCACACTAGTGGCATGTCGTAGTGGGCTTCGAGTAGATCACAACCATATATTAGGTCAAAAGATTTGAGTCGAGGTTGGACTTCTAACTGAAATCTGAAAGGACAATGATATCATGGTAGGGGTTATAGATAGTCTTTTTGACTCAAAAGTTGCATCATAAAAATAGAGTACAAGGGGACGTGTTTTAGTGGGACATGATATGTCTGCATGAAGGTGGAGTCTTCTACGCCTTGTATGTGAAGTTTGTTGGAAGGTAACAGCTGGTCTTGTGCTCCGAATATAGATGTCACGGTCGGGGACACCAAATGATCTGAATAGAAAGTGGGAGCTCCTGGGGCACTAGTTATCATCCTAACGGGAATCAACTTACTCTAATCAATCGGTAGCATTAGTATATCCTAAAATTTAGAAGGCTTACAATTGCTCACTCTAGAAGGTAAGATACGGTTTTTGGATTAATGAGGTTAGAAATTTTCAAAGTTGTGATATCGTACCTCGACTCTTGATAATAAGAAATAAGACACGACGTAATGGGATAAAGTAGATATAAATCAAGTTCAAGGATCGTTCCTCGATTCTAATAAATGGGAAATGAGTGCGTACAATGATACATGATTCAATAAAAATATAATGAACCACTATTCCATAGTATACGAGAGTTATCGATGGGGTAACAAACTCTAAGACACGTTCTATGAAAGATCTCTACTGGCTAAGTCATAAACTTCTATTGGTGTTAAGCCGGTCAGACTATAGTCATAAGATTCCTGATGGTGTTGCACATAGTGCTCATGCATTGCTGTTGATGACTAGTGAGTCCATATGATGGAGCGTTATGCTACAGATATTGGCCAAGCTGGTGAAGGTGTTGTTCTAACGCTAAGTCATGTCTTTAATAAAAAATTATACCTAGAATAACACCTGCTGAATCCCTAATCTTAGGATGGGAGTTTATCATAGTCATGGTAATGCTTGTCCTTGCTTTTATCTATTCATCTTATGTCGAATCTGTGGAGGCTTAGTCAAGTAAGAGTTGAGTTAAGGCATACGGGTCGCTAGTTAAGCCAAGAATCAAGATGAATAATTGGAGGCTCACAATACTTGATTCCTAGAGATTAGATAGTCTCCTAGGTTTGTGCTTGACCAAGGGTAAGATCCTAATCATTCTCAAATTTTAATGACTAGTAGATCATGATATTAGTTTTAGGGTCGAGGGGAGGATAAGTAACTCAAGGCAAGGTTGTAGTCACATGGCTGGTCGGTGGTAGCTATACTTGTGTATACAGCTATCATGGCTATGGGGGATAATCTGTATCTGTCTACCAAATATGAGCATTTCTCCTTTCTAAATTAGTAAAAGACGAAAAAAATGAAGAGTTCAAAAGGATGTCATTGAATACAATTACGTGATTCAAAGGCGAATGTGTAATTCAAGAGGAATTGTCATTACAGTCGTAGATGAGATCCTAGATACCTCTATATCTCAATCCACATGGAATAATCATATGAAGAGCGAACCAAGTACACTATGGTTGATTAGACCATAATATATTGATTCTAATTAGACAATATGCTTGTAGGCGTCCCCAGTATACATATGTCCTAAACAAGCTCGATAAAGAATAATCTTGCAAAATTAGGCTATAAATAGCGTCGTCATTCATGGTAGTTTAAAGTATAAGTACGGAAGAATACGTTGAAAGCAGTAATAAATAGTTCTATTTTTACAAGGATCTAAGTCTTATCCGGTGTGCTTGAGTATACAATCGTCCTACTGGTTCTTGTATCAACCCATGGTTGACCACTGGGTATGGGCTACAAAATCTCTATATTCTAGGTAACATCTCTCCTACACTAGCATATATTCATTATCACTCTGTTACACTTTAACACAAGGTTACAAGGATACGGGTGGTAGGTTGTAGTCATACTACTCAACTTATAAAGTCAACTAATAGAGTAACTGAGGAATATAACACGTATACTCATATGAGTTATATCCTAACCTCCCTATTCAGTACGAAAGAAGATAATATTTACAGTGAAAGGAATCAAGCAGAAGGAAGTCAAGGTAATCGGACGAGAGTTCGATATTTGGAATCAAGGGAGGAAGTCAAGATTGTGGATGAGATTCCTATATCCTAATCCAATATGCAGGCTCACATCGGTACAGTAACGTAACCGAAGTGACAAACTCGACCTGTATGGGCCACCATAGAAATATGTAATGCCCCAGTCCTAAAATACTTAGGACTAAGTATGTAGACATGCCAGCTGTATACATACGAAGTATACTCCAATGTATGGAACCCCCGTATGTATACACAAGCTGTAAAATATAGTAAAACCATGATAACTAAATCTCATCCATAAAATCAGAAGAATAATGATATAAATCAACTTAAGAATTTTTTACTTATACATATAGTTGGGCGGAGACAAATCCACTACCAACTATTTTAAAAGAAAGAAATATACAAGGAAAGGATAGATAAAAATGACAAGACGAACCAAGGGCAATCATCTTTGAAGGACTGGAGAAGATTACGGCCTTGGCTAGAACACCTGTAAAAAGTCACACAGCACACCTGGAGAGATAACCAGATCCTCAGAAGGACGTAACAAGATACATAAAGAACATGTCACATAACTGAATATATATAGCGTGTCATAAATCACAAGTAAACAGTCCCAATCGTAACAAGATCCAAAATCTCATCATCGAAACAGTGGACTACCCCTACCACCAAACAAGGACAAGGGGTAGTACACTATACTGCGATACGACATTGTTCCAAGCTACTAATGGAATGGGTGATATGACATTGACGAGGGTTACCTAACCATTCTAATGTGTTTATGCAGTTAAGAACAAACCTTCAACGCATGGGCACTCTGGCTACAGGAGCAGGAACTCAGGTATGGTCCCACCAGGATACCAGGGACCTCAAAGCATAACATTCATTGAATGTCAGAGGCCAGCAGGAAATCAGGTATCAAGATCCTGGACCGTATCTCCAACGGAGATAACCGGCAATAATAGAAAAGTACATACGTGGCCCATACGTTAAGGAACTGTTTTTCGCACCCAATGCCTAGTAGAGTCACATCCATGACTCCTATACCTCTACTAACTGCCAAGTCTCCTAACATGCCTCTATTAGTAGTTAGCCATAACGCATGCGCATAGGTGATCAGCCATCATACAAGTACCTCTATATGCTACTCATCTCACACATATCTAGTGGTACAACTATGTCAAGGTTTATGTTATACACTACAAATGGTAGTCCCTTAACTCTAGGTCCATATGCAATCAAAGGATAATAAGTAAAATAAAGCTAATATCAATGAGGAAGCAATAAATCAGGAACTGTAATAATGGTACAGCTACAAAATTAGAAATAACAAATAGTGATATGCAAATAACAAATATGTAGACTCAATATAAGCAGTAAATATGGCAAGGTATCTTGCCTGAGATTGTGTGCAAAGGGTGACGTCCAATAGCTCGAACTGTCAGAATAGTGAAACAATAAAAGCCAAATCCTGCATAAGTCCTCGGATGCTGAAATAAACACCATGAACGTTTTTGGAATATAAGATATGTCTAAAAAATGCCTGTCTAAAAGTTCAATTCTGGAACAGGGGCAAAATCGTAATTTCGAATAAAAAATGATGTCCGCCGTTGGACCCGTTTTGCACCGAAATGTGTGCCAGAACCAATGGTCTCTAAAGTCATCAAACTATGTCTATAGGTCCGGTTTGAGGAGACGAACCTAACTATATGTGCACAGTTGGATTCCGGTGAACCGTGCACAAAATCGTCCGTTGGATCGGGTCGCGGGCCCGCAAAATAGGCGTTCCGATTAACCTTCTCAGAAGCGGACCAAACTTGGCATACAGGACCAGAAAAATGTTACGGTCCTGGTTGCGCAAGTTTCGTCTCGATACGACGAACATACACGAAGTTATGGCCAAGTTTGCGAAAGGTCGATACGGGGGTATCTCGACGGATACGCACTGATTTTATCGCGCATGCGCAACGAAATCGAGTTCCGTCAGTTCCCATACGTCGGCAACATCCATACGCGAATTTTGATGCATATAATGCGCGACCACGTTGCCTGGTTTGTCGGGGTGCACGCCGTATCGGGAAAAGTTTTCTAAATCTCACAGTTTTAAACTAATTTTTTCTGACTTTTAATCATAAATAACTTTGTATTAGATTAATGACATCATGAACTACAAAAGGGGTTTCAATCATGTATATGTTGTCTATAATCGTGTTCAATTGGATTTTCGAAAACTCTAATGTAGGGTTCATAATCCGGCTTTCAAGGAAAGGGTTTGGGACAGCCTTATGCTCTATTTTTGAGATAGTTTTAACTCGAATTAGCATTGAGTTTCTGTTCAGATCGTTTGATGATAATCAAATCTAATTACTGAGCTGGTTAAAGGGTTGATTAGGCTATCCAGAACATTTTTCGGATCAAAAAATTATTGAGTGTATTGGGAGAACTACGATGTATAAGTGCAGTACCTTACTGCTAGGTGCTGCTGTTGTTGTCGATCGTTGCTGCGCCGCTGCGCACGGTGGGGCGACGGCCAGGGTCGTCGGGGCACGAGAGGCTGGCGACCAGGTCGGGGGTGGTTGAGAAGTTTGGGGGGCTAGGGTTTGCGTGAACTCTCCCCTATCTCTCTGTCGTGATATAGCGCATGGCTGTCCGGCTGCGGGTATTTTGGGGTAAAACATCTCACGAGATTTTATAATCTCGTAAGATTTTGGGGGTTTATCTTCTTTTTTCATTTCTTTTTTTAAATTACCTATATATAACCCAATCCTTTTCATATCAATACAAAAATACCAAAAATAATTGAAATAGCAATTTAGATAAATTCCTAAAAATCTAAAACATTTTCTACTATATTTTCCAATAATTTTGCACATATCCTTTTATATTGCAAAGATTATAACTCTATATATCACATATAATTAGTATACTCTATATATCAAATACATTTAATATATATATATATATATATATATATATATATATATATATATATATATATATATATATATATATATATATCTTTTTACAAGAAATTAAATAAATAATTCATTATTAAATATGGCATTCACTTGCCATATGCTAGTATAAAATTTATAAACTACACCCAAGCTATTAAATTATTTTCAAAGGATATTTCGGGTATCAAAATAATAAATAAAATTTCCAAATAATATTTATGAAATATTAAATAAATATTTTGTACACATTTTTTACCTTCTACCATTATAACATGACAAAAAAAATTGTTAAATCCAATACAAGGCTGTTACTCATATAAATACTTGCAATTTATACAAAAATAAAATAATCCTAAAAATAATAAAAATAAAATAATTTGGGGTTTACATCTCAATCCACACTGCCTTGAAAGCTTTGTTAGAAATTTCTCTACCGTCCTTGAAATTTCGTATCCGCCCTCGATTATTCATCCTTGCCTTTCCGTACCATTGATTCTCGTCCCTTCCTATTTTCGGGTGATGAATGATCGTGCTGTCCAGAATTTATTAAGATTCTTAAGTTATAGTGTAAGTTTGTTTGATTATTGAATTTTGCTTGTTTGGTAGATAGGAGGGATTAAGGATGTCATATGCCATAGATATATGTTGGTAGTAATTTTTGCAACTAGTGTGCAAGATTATAAATTTTATGACATCATGTGTTGAAGGGGTAGTCTGACCAAAGGTGGGTAGAAGTCTCGAGGATTTCTAGTTACGAAATTACCATGAGAATAATTGATAGCTAGTGGGACCCCATCTTCTACCATGACTGATGGACTTTTCCATAAATTTTGAAGACGAAATTATTTTAAGGTGGGTAGATTTGTAACTCCTCTCCATAAAATTTTAAAAATATTTTTTAATATTTATTTGAATTAAATGGCAATTTTTGGAATTTTATAAATTTTTAATTAAATAGATATTCTGATAGAATGTTTTAGACATGGTTAAGATTTGGAGTACAAGATGACTAGAAACTAGAAATCGTGGCACGGATAGTGTAGTGATGTGCCTTGACTAGTATTTTAGCTATGGTAGGGAAGGCCGAGCCATAGCTGTGTCCTAACTAGGAAAACCAGGCCAAGTTGTGACTTGACCCCTATAAATATTTTAATTAATTAATTATTTATTATTACGATTATTAACTTTTAGAATAACCGGTTGTACCAATTTGGACTGAACCTGACTCAAACCAAGTCCAAGCCCATGTAGTCGGGTAGTGTATCTAAGGACGTCCATGTAGATGTATGTTGTGTTGGTATTTTACTTAAATGGTCTAATAATTAATTTTATAGATAGTTGTACATATAATGTAAAATTATTTTATATAAGTTGTATAATTATATAGAGAACCTTTCTAAAATACTAGTACTAAACAATATACATATATATATATATATATATATATATATATATATATATATATATATATATATATATATATATATATATATATATATATATATATATATATATATATATATATATTTTATATAAAAAAAAAATATATATATATATATATATATATTTTATATATATATATATATATATATATATATATATATATATATATATATATATATAGTGTGTCAATAAAATATATTGTATATTTATGGTAAATCATTATTTATTGTATATCTTGAAAATATATTATTACAGAATGTACAAGTATCCATATATGGGTAAGTTTAGTTAGAAAGATATATATATATATATATATATATATATATATATATATATATATAGATATATATATATATATATATAATATATATATATATATATATATATATATATTTTATAATATATATTATATATATATATTTTATAATATATATTATATATTTTTTTTATAATATATATTATATATATATAATATATATATATATATATATATATATATATATTTATATATTTATATATTTTATTGTATATAATATATATATATATAATATATATATATATTATATAATATATATATATTTATTGTATATAATATATATATATTTTATTGTATATAATATATATATATATTTATTATATATAATATATATATATATTTTTTTTTATATAATATATATATATATATATATATATATATATATATATATATATATATATATATATATATATATATATATATATATATATATATATATATATAGTCATAGAATATAAGAAAAAGAAAAAAAAACCAAACAAACACCCCCCAACAGAACACAGGAGCCCCCCCCCCCCCCCAAAAAAATAATAAATCAACCCAGCCAAACGAAAGCCCAACCGATCCACACACATACGAATTAGCAACAGAACACCCATCAGTTACATATGTATATATACGATAGAGAGAGAACGAGAGGAGAGACAAAAAACCCTAGCCGCACATTCTTCCCACCCCATATGACTGCCACCTGGCCGTGCTGCCACTACCACTGGCCGGTCGTGCCGCCACCACTACTGGCCGACTGCCGTCCGCGCACGGAAACAGCCGAACAGAGCAGCCGCACCCAGTAGTAACAGCAGCAGCGAAAACAACTTTGTGACGGCTTCCCCGCAATCCCGCTTCGCCGTTTTCCGAACCACTTGCTCTGATAAGTAGGCAACCTATACCCCTTTATTTCCCTTCAAATAGGTTTAATTGTCAATTGCTAGATTTCCCGAGAAATCAAATCAAAGTTCGATGAAAAACTGTTCAAAAATAGGACGAACGCTGTTCCAAACCCCTATTTTGGGAGGCGATTAATTATCGATCCATCTGCAACTATAGAAAAGTAGTTGGATAGGGTTGAAGACAACCTATACAGTTTCTAAATGCTATTTACGGACTTTCATTTCATCTATTACACACCAGGATAAACCTGTTTAAAAATAAGTAAAAAACTTACTTAAAATAGTTTGAAAATCCTTAAAATTTATCGATACGGCATGCACCCCGACAAACAGGGCGACGTTGTCGCAATCCATGAGCATTGAAAGACGCGAATGGATGTTGTCGACGTGTGGGAGTCGACGGAACTCGATTTCGCTGATTGTGTGTGACGAAATCGAGGCATATCCGTCGAGATATGTCACGACCCGCACCCAATGTAGGGGCACAAGAAGTGGGTACGTCCAGCCTACGCCGCAGTATCGGTGGTAGAACACTGTTCTAGGTAACTATCTCAATAACAACTCACGCAATTATATAATGAACCTGTCACCATCACAACTCTGAATGGAGGACAAGTATAAATACGATACTACTCAATCACAATATAAGCACGATAGCATGTCACCGAAGTCTACAATAAACTCAAAGGAAGAACTTAAATAAACTTATAAAATAACAACATCTCAAATACAACTCAAATCTCCACTTATTATAATACAAGTTCTAAAATAGAAACTGAAACATAAACTAGTAATCTACTCCAAGCTCTACACGTCCTCTAGGTTAGCTGTGAATCTCCAGGTTGCCTATAATATTTTCAACAGGTCCAGTCAGGACAGGAGCGAGCACAATACATCTCACGCAAATCATAACAGGTTAGAAAATATAAACATGCTAAAGAGTAAGATACATGAAACTGAATGAACAACATTGTATAAAAGAGAGAACTGTAAGTAAATAGCTACTATAAATAAAGAACTATCAGTGACTAGAGAATCAGAATACAAGATAAACATGTGAATAGCTGGAGGTGATTCATGGCTATACTAAAGAGTTGATTCATGACTACACTACTTTGGAATTATTCACGTATTTAGTTCTACTCCACCATTTCCCCAATCAATACACAAGGATCCAGTCAAGTTATGTTAAGATTCATGACTACGCTACTGGCTCATAATGAGTGATTCATGAATAGATTTGTGAAGGCTCTGTGATTCATGAGAGTACAAGAATCACAAGCAGATTCATGATAGATTCATGATAATAGAAGCATGAGATACATGATGTAAGTGAAACATATAAGACATGAGTATCCGATGCTCCCGAGAGGGATAACATCTCATGAGGGGATCCATATAGTATCAATCCGTGTTAACAATGTGACACCAACAAGTAAAGTAATCTAGAGCAGGAATATAATCCTAAGCAAGATATGAAATGATCAGAGAATGTACTCGCCTGATATCCTGAGCAAAAACTGTGTATCGGTATCCGAACTGGAGTCACAGAGACCTAAGATGAGAATTATAGGTTACAAAGTGTTCTAGATTAAACAATAGAGTTAAATGCATGCTGCTCGGCCATATCTAGGTCTGTAAAGTCAATTTGGGTCAACACTAGTCAAACTAGGTCAACTCTAGGGTAACTTAGTTCATTTAGTTTAAATCCATGGTTTGACTATTTTAGGCTATTTGTGAGCTAGGCTATTGTGGTATCAAACCCCATTACAACACTCAAATCTAACTATTAGGATAATCCATATATAATTTATATACATACAACCATATACAACAATATGCCACAATAGCTATAGCCTACAAGTTATCTCTCCCCCTTACTTCTCATTTAATACTAGCACAATTAGCAAAGAGGACTGAAATACAATGCAATGTCTGACCCAAAATACAAGGGACCAAACAATTAAATATTTGGAGAAGACTGAACATAAGGAACATGGACAGAACCTAATATGGACTGAACTGGCTTTGAGGATAGAATATGCAATGAAGGAAATTAAAACTCAAATGTGTATCAGTCATCTGAACAAAAGTAAATTGGTCCGGACGAAAGATGTATGAGTTGAGAATTTATGAGAGTAGAGGACTT